>QJPP01002807.1:162211-228665 GCA_003996215.1 Jaltomata sinuosa | reverse complement strand
TTGTCTTGTTCCCTTATCTGCTAGATAGTAGCCCATTACTAACTGTTCTGGGCTACGGGGATTGGTTCACCTACCGGGGGTTGTAGGTGCCATCATGATCGAGAAATCGGGTCGTGACAATTATAATAATAAATTTCAACATAACTAAATTTCTATCTCCGTTAAAATATTACGGTGTATAAAAACCTTATAAAATAAATACATATACAATTATCTCGTAACAAAATATTTTTCATAAGCCTTTAAAATATTTTGAAAAGGTAATAATAATATAATTTTTACCAAATTCAACTTTTAAATAAAATATTTTCAAATACACGCACGATGCTAATAAAATTCTTAAATCTAGACTCGCAATTCAACAACGCACGATTTTGATACTCAAGAATTCTCTCGGGATCCTCCCTTATGTTTTATCACTGTTTCGGAACTGAAATGGCATTTTAAAACGTGACGTCGAGGCTTAAATTGAGTTTAACCCGACCCGATTTGCGACCCGGTTCGCAACCCATTTTCTGTCAGACAGTCCGCGGTAAAACAGTCATAACATTTTACTCTGAGGTCAGTTGGACATGAGGTTTTGTGCGTAGGAAACTAGACTCGTAGACCTTCGATTTGGTATTTCGGGGGACTTCTAACTCTTTATATATTGAGAGAAAAGCCCTGAGACATTTGACCCAAAGTTCAGAAAATTCATTAAAGAACTTACGATAACTTTTGTCGATTTGCTTGACTTCAAAACTTATACGTGGAAATGACCGGAAGGGTCATTACACGAGTCGGGCAGGGACAACATACCGGTAGCAGGGCTTTCCGGTCTACTGTTGATCCTTTCCATCCTAAAACATGTGTAACTATGAAATCCTTCCCAGGAGCGTTGCCGCATCTCTGGTATCTCGAGGCTCGAGAGCGTAGACCACATCTCCGAATATAATGTATCTTCCAGAAGACTCAGATGGGTGCGCGAGAGAAGACAGTTTATATAACAATTTAATTAATATAAAAGCAGTAAATAAGCGGCAAATAGCACATTAGGCCAACATACACAATATCGTTAAAAAAAAACCAACACAAAGCCAAATACAAGTCAATATAAAAGCTCAAATTCTAGTACATCTCCAGCAGAGTCGCCAGAGCTATCACACCCATTTTTTTATCCCCCCCGCTAAGAGAGTTATTTTGAAAAAGGTTTTTTCCAATTAAAGTGACATTTTGAAATAGAGTCACCACTTAGAATTGAGTTTTGGTGTTCCAAGTCACCTTTTGAATCCCTAACAAGAGTGTCAAATGGGCCGGTCCGGGTCAACCCGGCCCGTGACTGGTGCAGCCCGCCGGTCTTCGGGTGTGGGCCAGTCCGGGTCCAGACGAAATGGGTCGGTCCGGTCTGGACTGTTTTTAGCAAAATGCTCATCCAGCCCAGCCCAGGACCGTGACCCATTATTTAGTCGGGTTATCCGGTCCGGTCCGGGCTCAATAAATGGGCCTTTCATGGGCCGGGCTTGGGGGTCGGTCCATGGGCTCCACTCTTTTTTAAAAAAAATTAAAATTTAAAAATTGAGTTTTAATCATGTAATGTAGTGTTATTAATTTTAAAGTGTGATATGTTTTAAATTTAAATTTTCAAATTTGAATTATATATTTATATTTTATAATCATGTAGTGTACTAGTGTAGTAATATTTTATATTTTATAATCATGTAATTTGTCAATTTTCAAAGTTGAAATTCAAAAATTTAAAATTTAAAATTTAAAATTCAAACACTCCAAACTTCAAATTTCAAAGTTAAAGTTCAAATTTCAATGCATTGAAAGTTGAAATTTTAATTTTCAAAGTTGAAATTTGAAATTTGAAATTTGAAATTCATTTTGAAATTCAAATTTCAAAACTTTCTATCTTCTCAAAATATTCTCCATCTATAAATAATACTACATTCCAAACACTCCACCTTTTTTTAAATTTTTAATTTAAAAATTGAGTTCTAATCATGTAATATAGTGTTATCAATTTTAAAGTGTGATATAATTATAATCGTTTTAAATTTTAAATTTTAAATTTGAATTATATATTTATATTTTATGATCATATAGTGTACTAGTGTAGTAGTATTTTATATTTTATAATTATGTAATTTGAAAATATGAAATTTGAAATTCAAAATTTTAAAATTTAAATTTCTAAGTCCAAACACTCCAAACTTCAAATTTCAAAGTTAAAGTTCAAACTTCAATGCATTGAAAGTTGAATTTTAAAATTTATTTTGAAATTCAAATTTCAAATCTTTCTATCTTCTCAAAATATTCTCCATCTATAAATAATACTACATTCCTCTTCATTTTTCACACAATTCTCACACATTTTCTACTTTCTACTTAGACCCAAGTCTATCATTTTATTTTAAATTTTAAGTTTCAAATTGATTTCTTTCATCTTTCAAAATTTTCATGGATAATAATCCATCTCCACCTCCACCTCCGCCTCCACCTCCACCTCCACCTCCACCAATTTTGCCATGGAAATATTTTCACAAACAAGATAATCAAGTTCAATGTCAAATTTGTGGTAATTTATTCGGTATAAGGAACACCGATATTATGTTTAGACATTTAAATCGCGAGCACGTGGATGAAATTTGAATGTACTTAGTTTATATATTTTTAATTTCTAATCATGTAATGTTAGCAATTTAAGTTTCTATATTTTTAATTTCTAATTATGTAATTTTATCAATTTATGTAAGTTTGTATGTTTTAATTTAAATTTAAGTTATAACTTTGTATGCTATCAACATAGCTTCTACACCTTGTGAATTTGAATTTCAAAAATATTAATTATTGACAAATATCTAAATGAATTTAAAAATTAAAAGAAATTGTAGTGTAATGTTATTAATTTTAAAATTTCAAATTTAAATTTGATAATAGTATAATATTCATAAAATATATACCCGGTTAGAACTGCCAGACACATGGGCTCAATAAGTAGTATGTATTGGATTCCTGACAGGCCCTTTGCTCGGTTAAAAATACCATGTAGTCTGAGTATCTATGCCTAAAATTCTTGTATATTTCAATTCTTATGTAGTTGAACTACCTAAGGATGTTGAACTGCTTGATCCTTGACTAGGCGGACTACCGCTATGTTATTGATCCTGTAACTTTGATATCAGAGCCTAGAACTTTTCATGGTATATATGAGATAGAGGTGAACTATTTGATATAGATATGATCTTTCATTCATGGATCTGGGAGAAACAAGTACTAAAAGTACTAGACTTGAAGAGGTAGATATACCTCAAAACCTTGACTTGTTAAACAAGTGGACGATCCCTAAAGTCCCGATAAAAAACTATTTCTGACTATGGATGGTTTGATAAGCTATCTTCTAAACAATTGATTAAAACTATTGAGCAATCTCTTGCTTTAAATTCGTTTGAACAGACTATTTGTTTGCTAAACGAGCATGATATTAATATCTATCAAGGTTAGTATAATTATCTGCATATTGGGATGGTTCAAATAGCATTTAAACCTTTAGCCCTCAAAGGGTTACCTGAGACTTTTCTGGCGGCTCTTCGTGACGCTAGAAATTTGAACTTTCGACAGTCTCTTATGGGTTCAATTGAATCTACAGTGGCCTACGGACCAGTTTATTTTAATACTCAACCTAATCTGCAGTTATCACTTACTGATGCTAATATTCTTGATGCTTTAACTTTAAATGTTAAAACGCATGGTTATAACTATGTGCCAGGTTCAGAACTCATTTGTTTATCTTATAGAATTTATTTTAAACTTTTATCTACTCTGAATCCTAGATGTAGATTATATGATATATCAAATCAAACAATCTTGGTGGAAACCAATTTTGCAAGATCCAAGGTCACCGACCTATTAAGTGGGAAGAGATTGATTTCCCAACTTCATGGACTCTAGAGTCGGTTATATCCCCAAATCAGTTAACTAATGTTGTTACTAACTCTGATCTTTCTCACATTTCTCAAAATCCCGATGGGAGAATTTGTATTCAGTTTTCTGACAACAGCTATGCGCCTCATATGCAATCTTTCGCTAGCCACAGATTAATGTCCTCTATGGATCACAGTCTTAATAGACGATCACTATCTCGTCATAGACTTTTGCCAGCCATAAATCATATCTCCTCAATAGAACCTGTATATGGTCCAGCTCGAGATCGTGCTGCTTCTTTGCATACTATTGATAGAAACTCTTTGGTTGAAAAGGTAAAAGTTGACCCGCGAACTAATATTGTTCAGGTTAACGATGATGCTTCTGACAAGGACATTATTTCGGCCTCTGAGATGGAGTTTGACCCCAATGATTCTTAAATGATTCCACACCAAATCGATTTTAGCCCAGGTTCCCTGGCAAGAAAGAATATTTAAAAAGAATTTTTTCAGAAAAGATGGAATCAGTTTAAAACTTGGTTCTTTGATTCTTAAAGCAAAGAAGATCTTGGTAAAATCTCTCAAGAGTTTTATAAAACTTGTGCTTTACATAATCAGATTATGTATTTTGTTCCTTGGTTCATAACCACTTATTTACCCCTTTATATTAAGGTTATTGAAAGAACTTACAAGGATGGGAGTGGTAATCTTACAAAAGCCATCTACCCTCCTCAATCATCCTTCATTTTACCAAATAATACTGGTATTACTTTCTCAGCTTTTCAAAAATTTATTGATGAAGATGTTGCTTCCATCAGTATCGCTGAAATATCTTCCAGGGTTCTTCTTTTCTCTGGATTTCAGAGTTTTCTAAAAGAAATATCATTTCTTTCTTTGCTACCTTCTCAAAAGATTTGATATCATCAATATCTTCTTTAGCTATAGAGGCAAATGTATCACCTTGCTTTTGGGACAAACACTCCTTTAATTGCTCGTATAATGGGATATTTTCTGGAATATCTTCCAGATGTACTGATGAGGATGCTGCTCTTTGAGCGTTTTTTGAGTTTATCAAACTCATTCCTCCCTGTTACAGTATAATGTTGGAAGAGGATCCGTATGATGATCCTGATGATGATGCTCCAGATGATCTTCCCCTACCTCGTGGGTTATTACCCCTGCCTCATCCTTTGGTTACCCAAGGAGGGTCCATTCTGCACATAAAACAATTTATTTTATTCAAATACCTCATAATAAAAATCATAGTAATTATGATAGTAATCGTCGAAGTCGATGATTTCTTCAATATTATGAATAGCGAAGTCATCTGTTACCATATTATCTATAATTTTTCACAGGATAATTTCCTGTAGGTCTCGATTGAGAGGAAGTACCTTTAATACTGTAATTAAAGCTTTATCAGTAAAGAAAGGAGACAAAAAACTCATTGTGAAGATAGATATTCTCTAGATAAGAAATCTAGAAGAGAGTTATCACTCCCTTTTTTATAATGGATTTCAAAATCAAAAGGGGCCAATTGCTCTTGCCACCTTGCGAATATGAGTTTGGATGCGTCATGTTTGAAGTCTTTATCAAACATGAATTTGACTGATTGCGCATCAGTTTTTACCACAAATCTTTGGTTGTATAAATCGTCCTGAAATTTTAAAACACATTTAACGATAGTTAGCATTTCATGAGCTACCGTCACTTATTTCTTCTGAGTTTCATTCCATTTTCCATAATAAAACCTGATTAAATATTCTCTTTTGTCATGGGGATTAATCTACTTTAGAATTCCTCCATAACCTATGTTGGACGCATCTGTCTCAATATTTTTTTGCCACGCCTGATCGGCAAGTGTCAAGCACGAAAGTGATCGTACTCGTAACTTGATGTTCTTAACCAAGTTGGTATGACTATCAGTCCATGGGGATTTATAATCCTTCTTTAACCTATCATATAATGGGGCTAAATCTTGAGAGAGATTCTTATAGAAAGGGGAAATATAATTTAAACTACCCAGAAATCGCTGCAGTTGAGTTCTGTCTGTAATAACATCTGGAAACTTCGAGGCAAACACAATAGCTCTTTGAATGGGAGTGACCTTCCCTTGGCAAATTTGATGTCCTAAAAATCGAACATCTGTTTGAAACAAACTCATCTTTGTTTTAGAAATAACTAAACCATTTTGAATTACAACCTTTTTTGAAAATATCAACATGCTTAATATGAATTTCAAAGGTTTTGGAAAATACCAAAATATCATCTATGTAGACAATGATGAAATCCATATAAGGATTGAAAATGTCATTCATAATTTTCTGAAATTCAGAGGGGGTATTTTTCATACCAAATGGCATGACACACCATTCGTATTGTCCAAACGGGACATTAAAAGCAGTTCTATAAGTATGTTCTTTGAAAATTTGAATCTGCTAATATCCTGATTTTAACTCGAATTTTGAAAATATTTTGGCATCGTATAACCTTGAAAGCAGGTCTCTTTTATTTGGAATAGGATATCTTATCCATTTTAAAACCTTGTTTAATGGTTTATAATTAATCACCAACCTGGGAACTCCACGTTCCTTCTCAGCCGCGTTATTAACATAGAAGGTTGTACATGACCAATGAGACTTGGAAGGTTTTATCAAACCCTTTTGCAAGAGACTATCAATCTCGATTTTGCAATATTCTACTAACTCAGCGTTCATTTGGCAGGGCCGAGATTTAGTAGGGATATCATCTTCTGAAAAGCCTTCTTCGTATGGAAGAGTGACAATGTGCTTCTTTCGATTCTAAAAAGCACTAGGGTGATATGCACAAATATCAATGGCAATCTGCTCGAAAATTAGTTTGATTTTTCCTGTATTTTAGCAGATTTCAGAGAGTTGAATATATTCATGCTAGATAACTCTTATTGTAAGGAATCTAAATGATTCTGCTTCATTTTAATTAGAGCATTAATATCTCTAGTCACTGGATCTGTAATAAAAGAATAAGTTATCTCACTATCTTTATAAGTGGCAGAAAATCCTTTTGAGTTAATACAGGTAAAAGGATAAATGGCATTAATGAACGGAGTTCCAAGTATGATTGGAGGATTTAATTGGTTTTTAACCAAAAAGAAGAAGCGAGGAATGCAAATTTTATTTTGATAAATTTTTGCATTTGATAATTTATACTTTATATCTAAAGCATGACGTGATGCTGATTTGACTAAATGAGTAGTTTTTTGAAACTATTTTGTAGGCACTAAGCCTTCTTGAATACAGCTAACATCTGCACCGCTATCAATCATGGCAATGTTAGTAATCGAAAAACTGTTATCAATCAGGATAGTACATTTAACATACCATTTGTGCGCAGTTATAATCTGCATCATTCCTAAAAATGAATCTTGTCTAAGATCAGGGCTAGAAGTTTCCTTATCACTATCTTGATCAGGACTAGTCGCTTTACTTTCTTCAGAAATAGAAATGCCTTTATTTTTTGAAAATTTATTTTCCAAATCAACCTCAATTTGAGTAAGTCTATGGTCTGAAATCATTTGATTTTGTTTTAGACATTTAATCTCCCTTTTTAAATTCTCAACTTCAATTTTTAAATCGTCAAAGGAAGAATCCTTTTCTGAATAAGAGTTTCTTTTCTAAAGGCGGTCATCAACTTCCTTTAAGGAGTAAGGAGTTGAATATTCGAAATCATTTAAATAATTTTTCTTATTTTCAAATGGTTTAGAAAAACTCAAACTAGGTTCAATTGGAGTAGCTAAATTAATATTTTTTTCTTGAAGCTTGCTATGAGTAATCTCCTTCAAAAGTTCAATCACATTATCAGAAGTGATGGTATTCATATTTAGATCCTGGAATTGCGATTGAAGTCTATAGATTTTATCGTCCTCGCAATTGCAGTCTTGACCCTGACAAGTATCACAAGGGTTAGTACGATCATCATTATTATCAGAAAGATCATCAAGTAATTCAGTGTTAGAACCTGGATCTGAATCGTAATCGTTGTCCGAACCAGAAGTGTATAACAATCCGTAAACCTTTTCATAGGTTTCTTCATCAAGTTCTAAAGTTTTTAACTTGTTTAATTTACAGTTGGGAGCAATATGCATGAGTCTTCCGCACTTGTAGCACTTTATTTTAGAAAGATCCCTCCCAGATCTGTCTTTGATAAATCTATTAGATTTACGAGAGCCTTTTCGCGTTTTGCGCTCTTCCTTGGATCTTTGCCTAGATCGCCTCTTTTTGTGAGAACCTTCTATTCTAGAGGACTTGTAATATCTGTCTTTATTACCTTCTGGTGTTGGTAGACCAAATTGTGCACAAAAATCCCCTACCTGAGATTTTTCCTTGTGCTTATCAATCTTAAGTTGTCTAGCCATCTTTAGTTCATTGCACAAGTTCAATCCTTCCTGTGTGCAAGTTCCTATAATCTTTCCTTAGGTCAGACTCGTGTAAGGGATTTCACCATGACTTCCTCTTAGAGCTTTTCTAACTCTTTCGGCGAATAATGGGGGAAGGCCATCTATAAATTTGGATTTTCAGTATTCGACCTTATTTTTGGGTAATTCCATTACCCTACTAAGGTAAGTATCTTTGTACCATCTGAAATACCCCAGGGTCTGACATCGAAGACCGTTAAGGAGGGTACGCTCTGTTTCATGTTGGTTGGTGAATCTACCATTAAAGTGTTCTAGAATGGTTAGAACCAAAGTATAGACGACATCTTCTCTGTTTTGAACTAGGGCCATACCCAGATTATCGACACCTGCATCGGTGGCTATTGCGTTTATGATGGTTGCCTTTTCGTCCATGCTAAGGTAGGAATCCCACCATTCGCGGAGCTGTCCAGTAAATCCTGCTATAATCATTTTGCAGATCTTTCTATCTGTGTTTTTAACGCTTTTGCAAATGGTTGCATACATAAGCATCATGTGAACAAGGATGGTTAACTGTCGATCTGTTAACCCATCTAGATTCCATTCATAAATTTCAGAATCACTATAAGACGTATTTGTCTGATTCCAGTCACGTTCTTCTATCAGAACATCTTGTGGTGTAGGATGAGGGTAATAATAGGTGTTCATGCTAGGTTTGGTAGCGTAACCACTATTTTTCTTGGGGTAACCCTTGAGTTTATTAAACTCTGAAGAAACCTGATTCCTGAAATCACCAGTAGCTTTTACCTTATTAGCAAAATCTTTCGATAAGTCAATAGGCTTATGTTTTAAGCCTGAAAACCTTTTATCAAGGAGATCTTCCAAGTTTTTTAAATGACCTGGTTTAAAATCATCAATTTCAGTTGGCCGCTGGATATGAGTAGAAACGATAGCAGGCTTTGAGGATGAAGCGACATCCTTAGAAACAGAATAGTTTGCTTTATCCATATCGACCTTTATATCCTTTATTAAATTTGTTAAATCATCGAGTTTTTTATCAAGAGAGCTAATATGTTCGCCCAAAACTCTAACATAAAGACTCAAATAATTGTTTTGAGTAATAAGTTTATTAATTTCAGATATATATAAAATATATATAAAATAGATGATAGACAAGAATTAAAATTTAAATTTTATGAGAGAAAAAAAATTAAAAATGCAAAGACTCAATGAGCCTTTGACTTTATTAAAAATGCAAAGACTCAATGAGCCTTTGACTTTATTAAAAATATATTGATTGAAAAATGAAGTTGAAATTCAAAGGTTACAAATACTTTTCTCCAACTTCATAAACTAAAACTAGAAAATAAAAATTTAATAGATAAATTGAGAAATCTACATATTTCGAATCATTTTCTCTAATTCCTCCGTATTAACATGGGCAGGAATGGGATCATAATTTTCAAAATCAACAACTCCATACGCTGGACTTGATTGTGTTGAAGGATCTCCAATTGACATTATTTCTTCAAGTGGTTCTTCTTCATCCGGTTCAATTGTCATTCCTTGATTTCTTCGCTCCGCTCTAATCCAATCTCTGGGCAAACTAAATCATTCATGATATTTCTTCCTAAGGAGTGTCGATTATCTCCGAGCTGCTGCCTTCCTTGACTAAATGCGCTCTCTGATGCAACGGTTGACATTGGAACATTTAACACATCTGTAGCCAATGTTGAAAGTACGGGATATTGTCTTTGATTGTTCTTCCACCACTCCAGTGTTGGAGTTTGATTTTTATAGTCCTCCACGGGTGATCTCAAATATAAATTATGCTCATCGCGATTTATGCTTCCTTGCGCTGTAGGCTATAATCTTGACCAAACAGATAAATTAGTTACACCATAAGCAGGCACACTTTGTGCCTGTCTTTTGGAAGATGATGGTTCGTCCGAAGGATGAGATAAAGGAGTATTATGAGTCAGTGTAGCATTATTAACTAAGTTAACATAATGATTAAATAAATTTTCCATGTAAATATTCGAATTAATAGTAGCATCAGATATAATAGGTACTTCATCATTCTTAATTTCTAAATTTTTATAAATCATAGCAACAAATTCACACATATTAATAAATTTCATACATGGATTTAAAATAGCACCAACTAAGTAAATAGGTGGAATCGGAAAAAATATTTTTTAAATTTTTTGATCATTTTAGTGATAGCTTCCGAGTAACCTCTTTTAAGCTTATATTCACTAAGCAATATATAGAGATCGGTTATATAAGCTAAAATATTAGAAGCAGTAGGATAATAAGCACCGGAAAATTCAACAGTAGCTAAATAAAATGACTGTAAAAAATCAACAACATCTTTAATTTTCTTCCAATCGGCTTCTTGTAACATAAGTTCAGAAAATTCGCTAGCATATTGGTTAAAAGTCGTAGTAATAGGAACTTTATAAATATAGCAAGTATTTAAAAAATTAAAAGTAGAATTCCACCTAGTGTCTATTTCTTCAGGCATTAATCTTGGTCTAAGATTATTGTCTTTACATTTTCTTTTAAATTCAGTAAGTCTAAGCTTTCTATTATTTACTTGAATAAAGCCAACTGCATGCCTAGTTTTTTCAATCAGAGGTTCAAAAAAATCAAGACCATCTTTTATGACTAGATTGTATATATGACAAGCACACTTAACATGAAAAATTTCTACACACGGAGGAGTAAGCATAATTTTTAAATCATCAATAGCAGCGGTGTTGTTAGATGCATTATCAAAAGCCATACATAAAACTTTTTCATTAAGACCATAATAATCTGTAACCACTGAGATAGATTTAGAAATAAAATCTGCAGTACGCCTACGATCTTCATCATATCGAAATGCCAAAATACGTTTTTGCATGACAAAATTACTATCTATCCAATGACAAGTAATTGTTAAATAATCATTTTTATTAACCGCATGACCAAGATCAGAAGTAATAGAAACTCTACATGAAAGATTTGTTAATAACCAACGTAAATAAAATGCATATTGTCCATGTAGTCTAAAAATATCTAATCGACAAGTACTTCTAGAAATACCGATAAATATTGGGTTATAAATAGATTGTATGTAATGAACAAAAGCATCAGAAGAAGCAAAAGTGAAAGGCAAACAATCCAATGCTATCATTTTCGCTAACTCTTTACGGTCTTTCTTTTTATTATACGTCCCAACTAATTTACCGGTATGTGGGTTTATTTTAGTTTGTCTATGTGTTCCACCAACCCACCTTCTTTTAAAAGTTCTTCCCAGCCTACATGATCGGTTCTCAAATGTTTCATCAATTGACCCGTTCCCCCAGCATTACCCCCGGTCTTATGCTGATATTATTTTTGACAAAGATTGCATTCAACAAGAGTTGTTTCTTCTAATTTAGTATAAAAATGTCATGCAACACTAGTTAATTTATGGGGCTTTCTAGACCGTGGAGGAAGATTAGGAGTACGAGATTGAGCATTATCAATAACGGTACTAGTGGGTTCATCATCATCACCATCATCATCATCATTATTATTATTATGTACACTTACGTCAACTTCATTTTCTTCTTCAATTCCATAATTTTCTTGCGCCTCAAAATAATTCAAAATCATGTGCACCCACAGGAATATCTCGTTCTCCTATCTCACTAGGTGATGGTGGAGGCACACGATAATAATTATTTCTACCGCTTGTACTACCTCTACCAGAAGTAATTTTTTTCTTACTACCACTACTACTTCCGGGACATAAATTTTTAACACTTTACCAAGTTGTCTTACTTTATCCATTTTATGAATTAAATTAATAAATATTAAAAACACAAAATTAATACAAAAATATATTCAACAAACAATATACTAATTAAAAGTAAGAGATAAAATGATTATACCAAATTATCGGAGACAAAGAAGTAATTAAGCAACCGTAAATTGATGAATTGAACACTTGAACTTTTTCCAACTTGATGTTGTTGTAGCAAAATAATAAAGTAGATATTACTAGAAATCAAGAGAGAAAATTGAGAGAGAATGAATTTTTTTTTGTATTAAAAATAGAAAATTTAGAAGGTATTTATATATGAAAAATGGGTAAATTTTTAAAATGGAGAAGAATTGAACGTTGGCCCAAACAGCATTGCAACCGTTGGACCAACGTTCAACAAACTAGTGAATTGTCATGTTGAAATTTCAACATAGCCTGAAAAGGCTATTATAGAGGCCTGGGCACAACATGCCTATTGACAGTGGCCCATGTGGCCTGTCAGTCCTGTGTCTTCCCAAAAGCAAAAGAAAATAATTTTTTTTTTTACTTACCCGGGCTGGTCCGGTCCGGTTCACCGGTGGGCCAGGTCCGGTCTCAGAACTGGGCCGGTCTCCCGGGTTGCAGGCCTGGATGGACCAGCCCACGTTTCGACCCACGAACCCAGTGTCCTTATTCTGATCTTGGGCCAAGCGGTCCGATTCTCTATTTGGGCCGGTCTAACCGGTCCTTCCCGGGTCGAACCGGCCCAGTTGACAGGTTTAATCCCTAATCAAAAGGAAGTTGACTCTTTATTGGTCTGCGAATCAAAAATTCGGGTAAGAAATTATGTTGATCGAGGGGAAGGTGTGAGGCACCCCTAGAGTCCCGTGGTTCTAGCACCGTCGCTTCATTGACTTATAAATGACTTAGATTAGTCTTTTGGATATGTTATGCTTATTAACCTGAAAAATCGCTTATGTCTAGCCTTCTTTGATTTTATTTAAAACTTGATTTAAACCGTTTTATTTTATTAATGTGTGGCTTACCGGTAGCAGTGCTTTCCAGTCTTACCACAGATTTTGATATGTTTCTCACGCCTTTGGAGGCATTTATGGATCGTCCCCATATCCCCGAGTCTTAATAAGCATCTAGCGTACTTAAACTCTATCCGTCCCAAATCGGCTTGAAATGGTAAGTTAATTTTAGTAAATTAAATTATCAGTAGCAGTGCTTTCCAACTTTATAATTAATTATTACTTATATCCCCGAGTCTTAATAAGCATCTAGTATACTTAAACTCTATCCGTCCCAAATCGACTTTGAAATGGTAAGTTAATTTTAGGAAATTAAATTATCGATAGCAATGCTTTCCAACTTTATAATTAATTATTACTTATATAACTTCTAACTTTATTGGGTTAAGAATCTAAACTCGTTCTTTTTTAAGAATAAATTCTTTTAATTTTTTTTTAAAAAAAACTTTAATAAAGAAATAGAAAGTAAACAGTGATCATATCTACAAAATATCACTTCTCTACTATAACTATCAACAAAAATAATATAAAATTACTCCAGAATTAAATATTAACCAACCAAATTCATATCTCTTTGTATGAAAAAATTCTCTAACATCAGGATCATCCAATTGTTTTTTTTTTCTTTTTTCTTTGTCATTTTTGGGAGAGACCAAAATGATTGACTTACATCCTTATATGGACAAAAATTTTCACTCCAAGAATTCAAACTAATGTAAACTAGTTTTACTTAACAATAATTTGTCAATAATATTGTACATATTTGATGCAATGGTTACCCACATAATTCAATTCAACTATTCGTTTTCAAGCCAAGTGAAAATTTCTCATCAACATGCATGCAATTCTAGAATTTAACAAGAATCTAGATTACTACGTAGGTTATCATATACTCACGAAAACTTTAAGATCAACTTAACGAAACAAAACATCTACGAATAATAATAATAAAAAATATGTATGTATCTCTAGTAATATTTAAGCCTTAAATTAAATAAATAAAATTATTATCTATAAATATAAAATAGTAGTTATTGCTTCATTAAATTAAATGGTGATAAAAGAAATATATATATATTTTTTAATAAAGTCACAAATCTCTACTTAAATTTAATGATCTTCCTTTAGTCTTAATTTGAACAAATTCAAAGTAAATGTGTACTATTTAAATGACTTCTACTAAGAAAAATCTCTAAAGCATTATTTTCTCACTTGTATCTATTTTGAAATGAAACGATGTAATATAGTATATCAAAATGGAATCGGTATGGTACATAAATAAAATGAGATTTCAACTAAACATATTCATATAAATGGATAAAATACATATTTGGACATACTTCATTGTCACGTCAAAGAAATATAACAATTTAAACACATATGAAATTTGAATAACTTCATAATAAAAACCCCATGCAAATAATCAACTCCACATATTACACAAATACATGAAAACGTTTATATAACTTTGTTCATATTTCGATTCACAATATTAGAGCTATATAAATAAAAGGAAAAGAACTTAGTAGGAACCTATTTGATGAACAAATAAAAAATTAAAAGCAGAAACATTGTCATCAAAACTCCAAACGGAAACCAAACTCTAAACTTATCCTCTTTTCTTTCTTTTTCTCTCCTTTCTTTGTACTGTTTCTTTCTTTCTTTTCCTCTCTTTCTTTTTTCTTTTTCTGTCTACTATTTTTTGTGTGTTTTTATTTTTTACCGTGTGTCTTGTTTGTGTGTGTGTTTAGTATATATATAGGACTAGTGTGTGTGCAGTGAATGTGAGGATGTGTGTGTAAGTGGAGGAACGTGGAGAAGTGGATTGGGGAAAATGGGAAGAGGGAGTTGGGGTGGTTTTGGGTAGTTTTAGGATTTTTTTTTAATTTTCAGAATAATATAGTATATATATAATAATAAATAAAAGGTAGTATATATATATATATATAAAAACTAGTACATATAAAAATGTATATATAAAATAGCATATATATATATATGTGAAAATAGTAACTAACTATTTGGACTAACAAATATACTTAAAATAGAATGTAATTAAGAAAATATTAAAATTACTAGCTTATTTGTTAAAATCTATATTAAAAGAAAGCATTTCTTTTAAAAGCAAATAAAAATAAACGTATCATAAAACGGTGACACTTTTTTTTTAGTTTAGTTTTCAAATCTTTTAAAATAAACTTATTAAATATAAGGTAAAAATAAAAAATGAAATTAAATCTAAAAGAAATATTTAATAATAAAAAGTGTAAAACTTTAGGTTCGGTCAAAAATTAGGTGTTCACAATAACAAGTCACATTCTCTTCAAAGAATGGACTATAATCTTATATATATGCTTCATAAATTTGCATTAGAAGCCCCTTATCATGTCTTGATATTTATCATATAAATATGATTCACCTCGACATCATTTGAATGGTCAAGTGCACCACCACTTTATTTCCTTTATTTTGATGAAGGATTTATAAACTTATCAAATTAGGACACACTTCAACATCACTTTGAAAGGTCAAGTATCTTTTACTTTATTTTCTTTTGATGGAGGATTTATAAAATTTATTGCACTACAAACGAGTGCCCAATACCTTGCATAGCAAATTGATGGTAGAAAATTACCTTCACCTTTTGAAGGACCAGTTTAAGAAACCATAAAGTTCTTCCTTTATTATCAAAATGGTGATATTTTGTCCTTTTTCACGTCCACAATCATTTGTACAACCATAATAATTAATTTGTCATCTTTCAGACTTATCATGTACTGCTACCACATCCACTTTTGGAATGGAGCAAATTTGGTAGAACAAATTTCACAATTTTTATCAAGATTGCGTTGGTACTTTAACCGAACGTCTTTTTCATATGTTTGGCCATATTGGTGGAATTTGAACCCAATTACCACAATAATGACTATTTTATTTTGTCCCTTCACACCCGTATTCATATATTCAACCACTTGTTTTCTTTCAGACATATTATGCACTGCTACCACATTCACAAAAGAGAATGGAGTAAATTAATTGGGCGGGTTTCATGACTTTTAATTGAAAGTATATTAGTTTGATTTAGTCATCATCAAATCATCAATATAGTGCATTGAGACTTAAACCCAACGGCTTACCCATATATAAGCGTCTTAGGCTATAAATCAATGAGACTTGAACCCAAAATCTAATCATTATGGTGTATCAAGACTTTAATCCGATGTCTTACCCTCTTAATGCGATAGGACTTGAATTTACCGTCTTACCCTCAACCAATGACATAATAAACCAAGAAATTAACCAAAGGCTAATTAATCAAGTTCACAACCTTTATTTTATAGAATAACATATTCGGAAAGTCAAGTTGATCGGTTCGAACTCAATCCTTCGCAATAGTCCTTTGTCTTAAAAAATTAGCACAAAATAGAGTTCTACAAAATTGCTTTAGAAATGTGGAACAATATGATATAATATAATATTAGCATAAGAGAGAGTCAATCTGGAAGTCAAACAAAGGCTTGGAGAATGAGTAACAACTTTATCCAAATTAGCAAATAGTAATTATGACTCATTAATGTAGTTAGCAAGATATGCAACAATACCACATAACACCTAATATTATTGGAATACTTACCTAACGACTATGTGGAATTTTAAAAGGCACACTGATTGCCTAATATGCACATATAGTGGGCTTGAAATGCTCTAATTTAGACATGTCAAAATATATGCAATAAATTAAAAATATGTGCAAGTATAATTTACTGTTAGTAAAATTTGATCAATTATTTAACAAATAGTAAAAATAATAATACCTCTGTTTCCTCCAAGTTCATTACTTGGTTAACGAGTACCACCCAAGTTCATAGTTTGATCAACTCATATGTCAAATTCTTGAGTTTCTAACAACTTTAAAATTATATTTTAGATACATACCTTTGCAAGAAAAGTAGAAACTTTGTGCTGATAACGTGTTATAAAATCAAGAACAAAAGAATAATAATATAAACAAGAAATATAGAGAAGATATGAGAGATCAAGAGAGGGGAGCTTTTCTTATTCTTCCAAGTATCAAGTGTATCCAATATGAACTCCTATACCTTTATTTATAGTATTACATAGAGGCATACAAAAGGCTAGTCACAAACATGACATTAACTATAAAGGTTATGGGGGAAGATTATGGAGGTGTGAGGTTACAAGAATAATGGTGATTAATGGTGGATGTTATCTTCTTCATAATGGAGAAAGTAATGGGTATGGAGGTTACTACACATTATGGAGAATAATGGTGGGAGTAACTTCTTAGGAGTTATGGACATCCACACAATTATATTACTTTATAACAATTTCTAATTACCCTTATTAATTAAGTTTATAGTGTCAAAAATCAATTTCAAGTTTGAATTCCAACGGTTTTGCCATCTTTCAATTTCTTCTTTGTTTTTTTAGAATAGCTAATAATTAGCCAACGACTTTCTAGATTGCTTTTGTTTGTTATTAATTTTAATAATTTTGAAATTTAACATACAAAAAAAAGATCATTCCCAATAAATATGAAAAAATATAGAAAAATATACAAATTCAATTTCAGTTGCAAATTTGTTTACTTGGGAAATTTGTGCAAAACACGAACATAAAAATTAGTATGTATAAAATATGTATATTTACACTTAATATAGACAACATACACATTTGCCGGCTACTATTACTTAAGGCGGCCCAGAAAAGTAATTATCCCAAAAATTCTTTAGTTTCTTTTAACAACTGCAATATATTAATTTTGGGATATAACAGAATTATGGAGCTGGTTTTGATTTGACTGAAATTGGTGTTCCTGGGCTAGTGAAAATAGTTGGAAGAAATTGTGATGATCTAACTATCGGGTCGTGTGGACACCTACTCTAAGCATATAATTAGGAGAATTCTTACCACCCGATCCAACATGTAATGCGAAAAGCAATAGTAAAACATAAGGATTAGTCTTTTTAATACTGGAAAAACATTTATAAGCAGGTTTGTCACCCTCGCTTAAGATCCTAACTCGACCACCTTGACCCTAAGCCCTTAGCTCAACAATAGACTACCTGCGAGTTCTGCGTATTCAACACTCTAGGTTTCTTACCCTTGACATCCCGCCGATTCAGGCACTCATAGAATACTAGCCTTGTTTCACTAACCCAGTCAAACTTGACTTTCTAGGAACATTAGTTCCTCCGAGCTCACCCATCTTGGACCCGTCAAGCAATGCGCCTTACAACCTTTAGTCATGTGCCCAACTAGCTCAGACATCACCGCTAGCTGGCATGTCTCTCTTGTCGAATTGAAAATTTCAAATGTACGACATTAGCCGAATATTACCGGACAATATAAAATAACTCAGTCCATATGACTATCAATAAGACCCCCAGTCTCCAATCGGACTCAACAACTATATAAGTCATGCCCAACTATGTAAGTAACCAGACCACATATAATTGTGTCACCGCTTGCAAGCTACCCGGACCTCCCAAGGATCCCTAGGACATCATCTATGCCATTTACCATGCAACTTCAGTTCATAGACGAAACCACCTTATCACTTAAGCACACTAACCCGGCTCTTCAAGGACCAATATGCATGTCAAGTAATATTAAATCCCGGCCTTCTCAGAAAACCAACATGTAATGAACATCACTGACAGATAAATCTGATTCGCTCAAGGAACCAACATGTAATGAACACCAATAACAGATAAGCTCGATTCACTCAAGGAACCAACAAACATATAACAATCAATCTCGTACCAGGCGTGGTACCCGAGCCAACCATAATAGAACCTGTACCAGGTGTAGTACCCGAGTCAACCATTATAGAACTTGTACCAGGTGTGGTACCTGAGCCAACCATAATAGAACCTGTACCAGGTGTCACTCCCCATTTTTCTCGCGAAAAGCGAGATTCGACGTGACAACTCTCTTTAGGATTAAAAAGGAGTGAAGAGTCGCCACCTAACGAATTAAGGTGAGTTAGGACACCATTCTAACAACTTACGATTTAATTAATTTTAAGGTCTACATCACCAAAAATCGGGTAAGGGTTCAAGTTATCTCAAAAGGAAGGTGTTAAGCACCTTTCGAGGTCCACGAATATGGGTCCCTGCCGGATTCGTTATTTATGTGAAGAATTACGTGATAAACAAAGGGTCAAATAATTTATTAAACTAAATGACAATCTGATTAAGCAGATAGACTTTATTTAAAATAAATTATTAAATTAAGCAAAAATAAATTATTATTCAATTAATACGAATCTAGGTGATAAAGTAATTAAAAATGTGAATTTGATTATTAGGAGACAAACTCGAGGCTAATAAAGTCACAAAGTTCATGAATATAATTAATCAAAGCATACTTTGCAGGCCACCAAATAGAGAAAATAAAATACGTGCAATATTATCAATCAAGAGAAAGAGAGACTGACCTGATTGCTTTCAGTAGAAGATTTAAAGCATTCGAATTACTCACATAAGTAAGAAAAACTAGAACATAAAAACCAACAAAGTAAAGGATAGAGGAACTGGCCTGGTCGCTTTCAAATGAAGTATTTAAAGCACTCGAATGACAAAAATATAATAACAAAATAAAATTAATCTACACAAACAACTACGTATGAGGGACATAAAGATTACATATTTAGGGACATAAAAATTGTGAAGACCAAGAGACTAACCTTGTTGGCAAAACATCAAATTAATAAGAAATACCTTTGATTATTCTCCATTCAGCATAATGTATTCTATCTGACCCCATAAATTATAAAATCTGGCAAAAGAAAAGAAATAGTTAGTAAAGTGTATGCCACTTTAACTTTAGTGGCAAATGTTATGTAAGAGGCTAAAATAAATTACAAATTAACAACACATATAGTAGAGTTGAGAGAGAGAGAGAGAGAGAGAGAGAGAGGGAGGGATCAGGTATGGCGAGGTTGAAAACGGGCCCAATGCGATGTTACTCCCTCTATTCTATTTTCGTATGATCGACTCTCTTAAGCATCTTAAAATAAGACTTTAAACAATTCGTATAAATATTCTAGAGAACTAAATAAATATTTCAGTATTTCAAAGTCATGTAAAGCTTAGAAAAATACTTTGATTTCAGATTGTATAAAAATATATTTAACATTTAACATAAAAATAAAAAATTATCAAGTCTTTGAGATTTTAAAAAAGGGTAACATATAAAATTAGAAAAGAAGGGAGTAACGAGCTGCTTTATAATTATAAAGCTATAAGTATGCTTCATACGAAAAGTCAGCTATAACCTGCATTTATTGCTATCATATTTCGAGCGTACCTGGCCCCTCTTGGGGTGAGGATTCCACTTTAGCCACGCTTCTCGCGTTGAATCCGCCACTCGTCGTGATTGTACTCCAAGCGATGTCACTCCATTGTGATGTACATGTAAAAATATTCAAAAAAGATGACAGTATGTCTGTTCTTAAGGTTTCACTAATTAAGCGAAACAATAATAAAGATTCTTAATTAAAGTAAGCACATAACGAAGAAAAAGAGCTTAAAAAGAGTTTCGGTTGTTTTTCTTTTTATTAGACGTAGGGATTCAAAATAAATTTGCATCTCATCTCGCGATTAAAATGATTAATTAGGCCTGAAACAAGTATAGATTTACTGTTGTAGGACCTAGTAGATTAAATTCCGCAGCCCTCGTCAATTAGAGATGGAAATTGTATCCAACCAATTTAACCCCACAAATCCAAACATTACAGCAAGAAATATGAAGCCAAACATTAATTAAGAACAATCAAAATACTATATTTGCACCAACTTAATTGAAGCAAAGACAGTTAATGATTATTAGCTCAAAGCTCAACATTTCCACTAATCATGAATTTCAACTAACAAGTTAACAAGTAACTAAGATACTAAAAAAAACAGAAAAGGAGATATGCAAGCGTTTAGATGAAATAACAGTACTTAAGAATGAAAAGACGGGACCTTTAATATAGAAATCTCCTATTATCTATGATGCTTTTTTTTGTACAAGTAGAGTTTAAAAAGAGAATAGATAAATCCATTTCTCTCGATCAGTTGGTCATTGTCATAATTCAAGGCAGTTAACTAACAGATAGTGAATTAACCAAAAGCATGCTATTACAAAAATAATGATGAAATGAACAAGCTTGATTCATGAATAATTAAACAATAAACAAATGAATTAAGGTACATTAAAGAAAAGGAAGAACGGACCTTTGCGAGCTTTCTAAGAGCAACAAACTAATTTCAATTCTTCCAACCGCTCTAGAGTTCGACTTGGCCGGAGACCTCAACCAGAACCTCGAACCCAATTTACAGAAAACAGGTTTTTTTTTTTGGTGGTTTATAGAGGAGTTGACAGTGGAACTCACATGGTGTTTGGCGGTACGACCAAAAACGAATATAGGAACCATGAACAATGCCCCCGTTTAACCCAGCAGCCTTGACGTTTAATGGTGTTGAGACTGGTTATCATTTAGCTGCGTTTTGCCAAGAGAAAGGTGGTATTGGCTGGTTTATGGTTGAGCCGTGATGGGAGAGATTTATGGTGAAATGGAGATGACAGCAACCTCATGAGTTTTGGAGAAAGTCATAAAGACAAGTGAAGAATCAGCCCCCCTCCCGCTTCCCCCTTGCGGATGTTTTATATCTAAGTATCTAGATAAAGAAGGAAGAAGAAGAAGAAAAATAGTCCTTGGGGCTGGGAGTAAAACAGGAAAAGAATTCTTTGATGGAGTCATTTCGGGTATTAACGTTGGGGGAGGGAGTTAAAAATAGGCAAAATATTGATTTGGTGGGGAGTAATTTTTGGGGAATTTCATGTGGGAGTGGAGTTAAAATAGGTACCAACATCATTTTGGGGTAGTTTATTAGGGAGAAAATATATTCTTTCATGAAAGACAAGATAGTGAGGAGGATTTTCTTAATATGAAAAGATTTGACAAAATTTGATTTTGAAATTGATGCTCAATATTGAATAAAATTCTACTAAAATATACAAAATTGGTAACTATTAAATTACTAAGTAAAAAAAATATTATTAAATATAATAACTCAATAATTATATTTTATAATAAAAAATGATTCACCAATTTTTAACGATAAAACAAATAATAACTTTTTGCTCAAGTATTTATAAAAAATAGATAAATGTAAAAAAGTAAATAAAATAAAATACCTTTGCAAGTGAAGAATGTAATAATAATAAGAGTACTCGTAAAATAATATTAAAATAATACAGATAATATTTAATAACACTAGATTTTATTAAAATAATTAAAAGCATTTTTGGCCTTGTGAAAAAAACAGACGCTCGAATGAGTAAAATGACGAAAAGGAGGGAAAAAATTGGATATCAACACCAGGCGTGGTACCCGAGCCAATCGAATGTCACACACAATCCAACAATCAACAATAATGAACACAACCACACTTATAAACCAACAAGTAATAAAGACAAGTTCACTTCGCATGATTGATAACCGGATATCATAGACATTCCCCATTTAATTCCCTAAGCCATGTAATGTGCAGACGATACTAAGCAACAGTTACATTACACACAGATCGTGAATGGAAACAACAAGCATCACCTACCACAATAGACATGATTCATTATTCTAACCTTAATAACCTGTCCGAAAATCAACCCATGGATTATTCAACTAACCCATGCACTCATTTGCTTCTAGTCCTAGACCTCTTTAAAAGAGTACATACATTGTAGGGAATTCATCCCCTGCATTAATAATTCTGAAACTTTCTTGTTCACTCCAATTCCTTTATTTAGATCACTCCGGAGAACACACTATAACCCAACAATCCATTCACATATAAACATTACCAGTTTCTCGAACCCACCTGAGCATCTAGTCTCCCCAGGATGTAGAATCCTAATATCAATAATAAGATACGAATTGGAAACACATTATTCATGACACAATAACTCCACCTCAGTCAATCAAACAACCCATAAATTAATCCTCCAAACTCCGTACTCGAAGGCCTAGGCATGAATTCTCCCATAATTCTACAATAATAATATGAAATGAATTACAGGTCTAAGTCTACTCAGTTAAACCTAGCCTACCTGGACATCAAATATCTACTGCAGAAGTTTGAACAAGAACTTCTGGCTCCATGGAGGCGAATTCTGACGGAAAGTGGACCTGGAATCCATGGGTTTACCCCATTCGAGCGAAAATCTTTCCTCTCCATTTATCCCCAGCCTTAGAGCAACATAGAAGGGTTTTTGGAGAGACCCTCGCCTGTTTGAAACTGAAGAGGAGAGAATGAAATTATAAAGCCCATTTCTGAATTTTCTAGTCCCGTCATTCTGCTATAGCGATCCAATCTTGCTATATTGGCACAGCCATAGCGGTAGCCGTCTACTATAGAGGGGTTGACCGCCTTGACTTTCTCTATAGCGGAAATTTCTCTGCTATAGTGGTTTTCATCGTAGCGGTGTGTCAAGTGCTGTAGCAGTTGACACGAGATAGAACCTCGGAAATCCTTTCAGAATTGACCATTTTATAGCACACTTTAAATCTTGATATTCCAAATCAACCCTTTCACGTCAACTTCGGTATCGGGAGTTTTACCCACCCAAATTAACTTCTGAAAAGTCCTACGAACTCCTTAACGTTCTATCTAATAGAAAATCTAGCTCAAACTTAAATATTTTACCCAAGCCTTTCCCAGATTTCCCTAGACCTTACCTCGCTCAGAATTCATCCGAGACTAGCCTAGCCCAAAATTTCCAACTCCCTAACCTGAAAGTTTTCTAATCCATTTCTTCACACGAATAGATCACCCATAACAAGGTGACTTTTAATAACAACTGAACATATCATTACAACAAATACCAATTTACCCATTATTTATCCCCGAATGATTTCTAAGGCGGAAGGAAAGGAATGAGTCAACCCCTTGAACCTTAACACTCTACCATAATAGCGTAAATATAACCTTACATAAACCACCAAAACTTCCAAATCTCTCAGTGTACCCAAACTCAACCAAAATTTAATTCTATCCCGCTCTATCAAGGAATCCCTTCCTTTGAGCTGCATGAGACCAATAAGAGTACTCCTCTCTGAGTGCCCTAGAAATTCGAGGCCTCGTAAAAATACCAGAGCGAAAGAAATTCAAACATAATGAAAAATAATTTTCCATGCCACGAGGAACCAAAACCCGCTGTGGAAACCCCTTTTCCGCTATAGCGGCCTCTCTATAGCGAAAAAATTCTCGCTATAGCAACACCGCAGTAGCGCCCTGCCTCTCCCTATAGTGATCTAGGCAATGCAGTAACTCCGGACAGTCTCAGTTTTGGCTAATTTTTACAACACAACCCAGATTTTGACATTCTGGACTAATCCCTTTATGTTAAATGCTATATCCAAAGTTCTACTAATCCGAACTCCATTCCAAAAGTTTCTACGGTATACTACGACCCTCGCATATCATGATATCACCTTACTCCCATCAACACTACACCCCAAGACACCAAGTATCTCTAAACCACACAATACCAAAATTCCATTGGAACCTATCCTAGTTGAGATTTTTGTCACGATTCAACTATCGGGCCATGTTGGCACCTACTCTAAGCACCTAGATAGGAGAACTTTTACCACCCGATCCAACAGGTAATGCGGAAATTAATAGTAAAATATAAGGATTAGTCTTTTTAATACTAAAAAACATTTATAAAGTTTAGTACAATGATATCATTTACAAAACTTGAATGCAACCCTCCCTAGGAACTAGTCATAACAGGTACAAGAGCTCTAAGAAAAGATGCAAGTAAAATAAGACACAGCTCCCACCATAGAAAAAAGAGGAGTAGAAGCTGCTGGAGATCACCGTTGTCTTTACCTAGAAACATCACTGTCCCTGCAACAAGACTATACCAAAAGGTATAGCAAGAGTAGTATCAGTACAAACAACATGTACTGGTAGGCATCATCGGTCGACCCGAATACACCATATGTGTGATGACCCTTCCAGTTATCTTTGCGTTTACGCATTCATTGTACTGTTAGAGCCTTACTATAGTGGCTCCAAGTCATTTATGGCTTGCTGGGACCAGTAGTTTGGTGCCCTGATCGTTCGTTTGGTTGTTTTGCCCATTTTACTATTTTAGAGCTTTAACTTAGAATATCATTGACTTTAGTCAACATTCTTAGCTAACTTGCTTGGAATTGAATTCTGACAGTTCCATTAGCTCCGTAGCATTGAGTTTGGTCTAGTTGGACCTTCAGTTGAGGCTTGAGAACTTCCGGTGTGGGTTTTGTGTGGTTTTCTCTGTTTTCAGGCCATTTGAAGTTGAAAGTGTACCTTTGGGTGACTTTCGATGATCAGAGTGTCGGATTCGAAATCCGATGATTCCATCAGCTCTGGAATGATGAGTTTGGGTTAGAAAGGTGGTTAGTTTGGGTTTCGGGTATTCCAGACTCATTTTGAGCCTTTAGGTTCCTTTTTGTTAGTGTTGACTTGGGCCAACATTTCTCCAAAACGACCTCGTACGGAAGTTTCATCGATTCCATTGAGTCCGTAACATCGTTTCCACTCTGTTAGAACTATTGGTTCCTGGATACCAATTTCTAATTGTGCCTGGAATGCCCCATTGAGTTTTGGAAAGTTGCAGACTTTTCCTTGTTGCAGGTGCAGGCATCAAGCCTCTATCGCGATCACGAAATTCACCCTTCACGACCGCGATGAAGCGCCTAACACCGTGTTCTTCATGATCACTTAATCGCTGGTCGCGATTGCGATGAAGTCCCTCTTTCTCTATTTTTCGCAACCGCGTGGCTAGCCTTCATGACCGCGATGGTCTAGCTATCATGGTCTCTGCGACCGCGAGGGGTCCCTTCGCGACTGTGATGAAGGACCCCTGAACACTATATAATCTTCCACTTCGTCTCTTTCATTCAAAAACTCAAATTCTCCATTGTTGGCAGCTGAAAACTCATCTAAACACTGTACTTGGTCAATTCTAGGTGCTGGGTTACATTTTAATTGGTCTTAATTGTTCCTCCATCGTAATTGGTAAGTTCTAACCATTTTAATCTGTCAAATTATCTCTTTTGATTCCTTAATTGACCCTTGGTTGGCTGGCTGGTTTGAGCCAATTCTATGGCCAATTTCCCTCAAAACCTGAGCATGCACCCCTTGGGGGGTGGTGATCATCGTGCTCCTGTTTGTTTCCAGTTTCAGGTTGCTGGGCCTACAGTCCCATCGGAAACCCAATTTTTGACCTGGATATAATTATGGCATTATGGGTATCGTTAGACTCATTTTAACATAATATTTATATTTATGATAGTTTGATTATCATTCAAGATCTCTCAAAGTGATTCAGGCTTGGACGTTGTTGTTTGGGCATCTTGTCATCGGATTATAAGTAGGTTATTATCTAACTCCTACACTTAGCATATATCGGATAAGATTGTACTAGCTGGCATCCTTGGGTTGGGTTATTAGGTTGGTACCACAGACCTTGACCACTTTATTCATGTCCGACCTACTTTCCTTCCCCTGATGTTTGTAGTACTTTCTTGATATGTTTTATTCACCCTTGTTGTCCTGTGAGGCCTTGTTGACTCTGAAACATAGCAGGTGGGTTATTGGGAATGTCCGCGAGTCCCCGACATAGAAATATCCTTCTAGGCTGGTTATGCTTGCTGAGTAGCTTTGGAGCTCGTGCAGGGCCGATAGGTTGATTGTGAGTTGCTGGGCGGCTATTTGTGTTTGACCATATCAGTTCCATACATATAAAGAGGATTTACCCATGTTTTACTGTGGTTTTGGCTTCGAGCCTACTGGTATTGTCTTTCTAAACTTTGCATGGCCATGAGGGCCCATTTTCGATAAAAATGGTTTGATTTTACTTGTGAATCTTCTTGGGGTAAGAGGAGGTTATATTATGATTTCTTTACTAGTTTTTCTATTAATGCTAGACTCGACAGGGCTGGGGTGCTAGTTGAGTTTTCTATTGATTTGGGGTGATTTTAGTCTTGATCCGACCGAGCACCTGAGATGACTTTCTACTGTATTAGACCCGATTGTGCCCGGGCACCCTTGGAAGGGTTTTTTGAGACATCTTCTTACTACTTTAGTCCTAGACAGGGTCTAGGCATGCATATTCGAGAGTGGGTCTCTATCTTGAACTCGGACTTGCTTCCGGAGGATATGTTTTGATACTGACTTTTAGTATGGGGTCCGAGACCTCCATGGACCTTGCCGTCTGGGCTTGGGGCTTCGAGATGCGTATGCTAGAGGTAGGGTATACGACAGAGTAGAGGTATACGTGCATTGTCCTTCCATGGAACCTACCTGTTGGGCTCGATCGGCACCGAAGGGGGTACATACAAAGATACCATTTCACCTGAGAACTTCATGCATCATATCAATCATTGTTTGAGGCTCCACCCTTGTTTTTCTATTTATTGATTGTACGCTCTGGTAGTATGGGATGTCGGAGGGTGTATTTTCACTTGTTTATGTTCCTCAGTTGTATGGGTATCCGGGGGACTGTAGGTAGTCTCTTGTTACTTTATTGCGGTGTTATCCCTCTATTACGGTATGCTTATAAGATTATATATGGTTGAGTTGTTACTTGTTGGATTTGAGATTGGTATGACTAGTTGGGTTGTCGATTCCTGTTTTTCGAGCATGCCTACTCTCCTCTTCCTTTCCTTGTACTTGAGGTTACCGGTATACCGTCCATCTCTAGAACTTGTTATGTATATACTGTTGTTGCAAGGATCCCAGGTGCATCATTTATTTCTTTCACCTGTGCCTGTGTGTATATTACTACTTGCTAGCCTTGTATGTTGTTCTGTTGTCTTCCCTCTGGGCTAGTTCCTGTGTACCTTTTCATTGATTTCCGTGACTGCTTGTTCCTATTATGTCTGTTATTTCTCTTTTATCTTATATGTGCCTAGTCGGCTATGATACCTACTGGGTACCTTATGCTTCGCATTTGGTGCTCACCCTACACTCTGTATCTTCTGGTGCAGATCCTAGTGTGAGCCATCACCGTTAGCTCATCGGAGACTCGTGCGAGGTGCTGTTTTGGACCGTACAGACTTAGGGTGAGCTCTTAGCGACCGGAGCTTAGCTTTTAGTTTATCTGTATATTTTGTACTCTATTACTACTCAGAGACAGCTTTGTATATATTACTTTTGGATCCTTTGTACTTCTTATATAGATCGGGCTCTTATACGCTATGATACCATGTTTTGGGTTTGGTTTAGTTTTCGCAATTCATATATTACTCCTGTTATCTATTTTCTTTACCTTTTTCCATTGCTTCCGCTTATTAAACTGTGCTTCCTCTTAGACTGTTAGATAGTAACCCATTACTGATCGTTCCAGGCTGCGGGGATTGGTTCGCCTACTGGGGGGTTGTAGGTGCCATCATGACCGAGAAATTAGGTTGTGAAATCTTGGTATTAGAGCTCTAGGTTCACCGGTGTCATCCATATAGGAGCCAATGTCTAGTAGAGTCCTGCAAATCGGGGAGGAGACATCCATACTCAATCTTTGGGAGGCTACAGTGACATCTTAGAAAGAATTGGACTTTTCTTGTTTCTATCTCGTGTGTAGTATCCTTGAAAATTCTGGAAATCTTACTTACTCTGGTTCACTCTTGGCGCAGATTATTCGTACAAGATCGTCAACTTCTGGCGGAGGAGAGCCTCCTGCCCCTGCACCTCTAACTCCATCTAGGGGCCGGGGTGGTCGTAAGGGTAGAGGTAGGGGTCGTGGATGCCCTAGAGCATCGGCACCTGCTAGAGATGCTAGAGTTGAGGTTGATCCCGAGTTTGACTACAAGCCAGAGTTCTTCCAGAGTAGAAGCATGTGGGCTCGGGGACAGCCCAGGTGCCACCAGTTCCAGCACCAGTTTCTGTTCCAGCTGCAGCCCCAACTCAGTCTTCAGATATTAGGGGTTTACTGGTTCAGCTGTTGGGTATGATTGGGGAGAGACCTTCTGAGGTAGCACAGACACCCGCTCAGGGGGTAGCCCTGGGTGTTCAGAGTTCAGGAGCGCAACTTGCTACTGTGGCTCCCCATGCCAAGGTTGTTCTGATCCCTTCAGTTGCACAGCCTCTTCCTCCTCGCCCAACTATGACAGATGAAGAGCAGTAGGCTTTGGGTAGGTTCTTACGATTGGCACCACTGAGGTTTGCTGGTACATCGGGTCAGGACCCACATGACTTTATTACTACTTGTGAGGATATGTTACACTATCTGGGATTGCTAGCGACTCATGGAGTTAGATATACTATGTATCAGCTGGAGGGCCCAACGAAGTTATGGTAGAGGGCACATGTTGCTTGTAGATCTTCTACATTGCCTCCTTTGACATGGTCTGAGTTTTATGAGGTCTTTATGGACAAGTTCCTGCCTCAGAGTGATCGTAAGCATCGCAGGGAGCAGTTTACCTTGCTTATGCAGGATTCCACGATTGTCTCAGAGTATGAGACCCATTTTCATCAGCTAGCACCGTTTGGGGCTATGATTATTCCTATCGAGATAGATAGGATTCAAAGATTTGTATGGGGTTTGAGACTAGAGATTAGGCAGGCAGCTAAGATATTAGTTGCCAATGGTCGTTCATTTCAGGCTATCGCAGACTATGCTCGTACTATGAAGGACTTACAGAGACATGATCAGAGGGCCAGAGATAAGAGGCCTCGACATCAGGATGTCTACAGTGGTTCCAGGCATGGTGGTAGAGGTTCAGGCCAGTGGGGCTAGGGTTATCAACCATAGCAGCACCAGGGTCAGCCCAACCGATCGGTTCAGGCTTCGCTTTAGACTTTCGATAGTACCCAGCTCGAGTAAGGTTAGAGCAGCCATTAGGGCTATAGCGGTCAGTCTTCGAGGGGTACAACTTCTGGGGTATAAGGCCGTGGTGACCATACGGGTTCTGTTGGTTTATCCCGACAGAGTAGGTCTTCAGGGGCTTGTTTTACTTGTAGTGTGATTGGTCATTTTGCTAGAGATTGCCTCCAGCAAGGTACGAGGCATCCGACTGAGCCTTTACGAGCAGTACAGCCTCCGGCTAGAGGGGGTGGTGGTCAGGCTAGGGGTGGTGCTCCACATAGCAGAGCAGGTGGTAGGGATAGCGGTTGGGCAGGTGAAGGTCATCGTTAGTTCTATGCAGTACCTGGGAAACCGGAGGAAGAGACCTCAGATGCAGTGATTATACGTACGATTTCTATATGCCATCAGTCTGCTACAACTTTATTTTATCATGGATCCACTTATTCATATGTATCTGCCTAATTTTTTCCTTGTTTGGGGTTGGCTAGTGAGCCATTATCTGTTCCTATTTCTGTTTTGACCCCAGTAGGAGATTCTTTAGTAGTGGATCAGATTGTGAGATCCTGTGTGATATTTGTTGGTGATTTGGAGACTTGGGGTGATTTGATGATCCTTGATATGCTAGATTTTGATGTGATACTATGCATGGACTGGTTATCCCCTCACCGTGCAGTTTTGGATTATTATGCCAAGACCATTACCATATCCATGCCCGGTGTATCCCCAGTTGTGTGGAAGGGTTCTGTTAGCCATGCACCATCTGGGATCATCTCTTGTCTTCGAGCTAGGAAGTTGATTTCCCATGGGTGTTTAGCTTATCTAGCATATGTCTGAGATTCTACCACTGACCCTTCGTCTCCTGAGTCTGTCCTTGTGGTTAGAGACTTCCTAGATGTATTTCCTGCCGACCTGCCAGGCCTTCCACCTTAGAGAGATGTTGATTTTACCATTGAGTTAGAGCTGGGTACCAGGCCCATTTCTATTCCTCCCTACCGTATGGCTCCTGCTGAGTTGAGAGAGCTTAAGGAGCAGCTCCAGGATTTGTTAGCTAAGGGGTTCATTAGACCGAGTGTGTCTCCTTGGGGTGGTCCTGTTCTCTTCATAAAGAAGAAGGATGGGTCGATTCAGATGTGTATTGACTATCGGCAGTTGAATAAGGTGACAGTGAAGAATAGGTATTCGATGCCGATGATTGATGACTTGTTTGATCAGCTTCAGGGTTCAGCCGTGTTTTCGAAGATTGACTTGAGGTACGGCTACCATCAGTTGAGGATTAGGGCGGAGGACATCCCTAAGACAACATTCAGGACACGTTATAGCCACTACGAGTTCCTGATGATGTCTTTTGGGTTGACTAATGCCCCCACAACCTTTATGGATTTGATGCATATGGTGCTTAGCCCGTATTTGGATATGTTCATGATAGTCTTCACTGACGACAGTCTGATATACTCGAGGAGTAGGGACGACCATAAGTAGCATTTGAGGACTGTACTTCAGACTTTGAGAGATCATCGGCTTTATGCCAAGTTCTCAAAGTGTGAGTTTTGGCTTGAGTCAGTTGCATTCCTAGGACACGTGGTGTCTAAGAATGGGATTAGAGTTGATCCGGGTAAGATTTCTGTGGTTCGTGATTGGCCTAGACCTACTACTCCTACTGAGGTCAGCAGCTTTGTTGGTTTAGCCGAGTACTACAGGTGGTTCGTTAAGGGATTTTCTTCCATAGAAGCACCCTTGACTATGCTGGCTAGGAAGGATATCCCTTTCCAGTGGTCGGATCAGTGCGAGGATAGCTTTCAGAGGCTTAAGGCCTTATTAAGTTCATCTCTAATTTTGACTTTGCCGGTTGAGGGTCAGAGTTTCTCCATGTATTGTGATGCTTCAGGGGTCGGTCTTAGTTGTGTGTTGATGCAGTAGGGTCGAGTGATAGCATATGCATTGAGATAACTAAAGGTTCACAAGCGCAACTACCCCACTTATGACTTAGAGTTGGCAGCGGTAGTATTCGCGCTAAAGATCTGGAGGCACTACTTATATGGAGTTCATTGTGAGATATTATCGATCACCGTAGTCTTCAGTACATTATGAGTCAGCAGAAGATGAACTCGAGGTAGAGGATATGGATTGAGCTACTTAAGGACTATGATTTCACTATTCTATACCATCCGGGCAAGGCAAATGTAGTAGCGGATGCCTTGAGTTAGAAGGCGGTTAGTATGGGCAGCCTAGCTTCACTTTCAGTTTCTGAGCGACCTTTGGCTTTGGACATCCAGTCCTTGGCTAACCGATTGGTTAGGCTTGACTTGTCGGATTCTAGCAGAGTTCTTGCCAGTGCCGAGGTCCATTCTACTCTAGTTGATCAGATTCAGAGCCGACAGTTTGAGGATCAGAGTTTGTGTGACCTTCGGGATCAGGTAGTTCAGGGTGAGGCCAACTGGGCTACTTTGGGTTTTGATGGTATCCTTAGGTTCGATGGCCGACTTTGTGTTCCGAGGGTTGGTGATTTGATTCAGTTGATACTCCGTGAGGCTCATTGTTCTAGATACTCTATTCATCCTAGCGCGATGAAGATGTATAGAGATTTGAGGCAGCTTTACTGGTGGTGTGGTATGAAGCGGGATGTAGAAGAGTTTGTATCTCGGTGCTTGAACTGTTAGCTGGTGAAGTTTGAGCACACGAGGCTTGGTGGTTTGTTGCAGCAACTTTCCATTCCTGAGTGAAAGTGGTAAGGTATTACCATGGACTTTGTTGTTGGTTTACCTCGTACTTCTCGGGGTTTTGATTCCATTTGGGTGATTGTGGATCGGCTGACTAAGTCAGCCCACTTCTTACCGGTTCAGACTTCCTACGTTGCTGAGAGGTTAGCTCAGATTTACATTTGTGAGGTTGTTCGGTTGCACGGGGTCCCCGCTTTTATCATTTTAGACCGCGGCATACAGTTCACATCTAAGTTCTGGAGAGCTATACAAAGAGATTTGGGTATGGAGATTCAGCTTAGTACCGCTTTCCACCCTTAAATAAATGGCTAGCTCGAGAGGACCATTCAGGTCATGGAGGACATGCTACAGGCTTGTATACTTGACTTTGGGGGTTTATGGGATCAGTTTATGCCTTTGGTCGAGTTTGCTTATAATAATAATTTCCATTCAAGCATCGGCATGGCACCTTTCGAGGCCTTGTATGATAGGCGTTGCAGATCGCTGATTGGTTGGTTTGATGGGTTAGATTCTAGACTGCAGAGTACAGATTTGCTTAGAGATTCCTTGGACCGAGTCCATTTGATTCAGGATAGACTTAGAGCAGCCCAGAGTAGGCAAAAGAGCTACGCTGATCGTAGACTTCGTGCCTTGGAGTTCAGTGTTGGTGACTTGGTTTTCCTTCAAGTATCGCCCGTGAAGGGCGTGGTGAGATTTGGTCGGCGGGGCAAGCTTAGCCCCAGGTTTATTGGGCCATTTGAGATTCTATAGAGGGTTGGTAGTGTTGCGTATATGTTAGCCTTTCCTCCGATGTTTTCAGCTATTCATCCAGTTTTTCATATCTTAATGTTGCGTCGATATGTGCCAGATGAGTCTCATGTGTTGCATTGGGATTCGGTTCAGTTAGATAAGAGTTTGTCATTTGTTGAGGAGCCGATAGCTATTCTGTCCAGAGATATCAGGAGATTGAGATCTAGGGAGATTCCAATTGTGAAAGTTCTGTGGAGACATCGTCTGGTTTAGGAGGCTACTTAGGAGACCGAGAGTGAGTTGCATGCTCAGTATCCGTAGTTGTTCGAGCCTTCAGGTACTCCCTTTTACTTGACTTTCGAGGATGAAAGTCTTTTTAGTAGTGGATATTATGATGACCCTTCCAGTCATCTTGGCATTTACGCATTCATTGTACTGTTAGAGCCTTCCTGTAGCGGGCCTAAGTCATTTATAGCTTGCTGGGACTGGTAGTTTGGTACCCTGGTTGTTCGTTTGGTTGTTTTGCCCTTTTTCCTGTTTTAGAGCTTTAACTTAGAATATCATTGACTTTAGTTAACATTCTTAGCTAACGTGCTTGAAATCGAATTCTGACAGTTCTGTTAGTTCCGTAGCATTGAGTTTGGTCTAGTTGGACCTTTGAGGCCTGAGAACTTCCGGTGTGGGTTTTGTGTGGTTTTCTCTATTTTCAGGCCATTTGGAATTGAAAGTATACCTTTGGGTGACTTTCGATTATCGGAGTGTCAGATTCGAAATCCAATAATTCCATCATCTTCAGAATGAAGAGTTTGGGTTGGGAAGGTGGTTGGTTTGGGTTCCGGGTGTGCCGGACTCATTTCAAGCCTTTGGGTTCCTTTTTGTTAGTGTTGACTTGGGTCAACATTTCTCCGAAACGACCTCGTATGGAAGTTTCATCGATTCTGTTGAGTCCGGAACGTCATTTCCACTCTGTTAGCAATATTGGTTCCTGGATACCAATTTCTGATTGTGCCCGAAATGCCCCATTGAGTTTTGGAAAGTTGTAGACTTTTCTTTGTTGCAGGTGCAGGCATCAAGCCTCTATCGCGATCGCGAGATTCACCTTTCGCAACCATGATGAAGCGCCTGGCACCGTGTTCTTCGCGATCGCGTGATCGCTAGTTGCGATCGCAATGAAGTCCCTCTTTCTCTGTTCTTCGCGACCGCGATAGTCTAGCCAGAGTGGTCCCCGCGACCGCAAGGGGTCCCTTCGCGACCGCGATGAAGGACCCCTAAACAGTAAATAAGCTTCCACTTCGTCTCTTTCATTCAAAAACTCAAATTCTCCATTATTGGCAGCTGAAAACTTGTCTAAACACTGTACTTGGTCAATTCTAGGTGCTGGGTTGCATTTTTCTTGGTTGTAATCGTTCCTCCATCGTAATTTGTAAGTTCTAACCGCTTTAATCCATCAAATTATCTCTTTTGATTCCTTAATTGACCCTTGGGTTGGCTGGATGGTTTGAGCCAATTCTTTGGCCAATTTCCTTCAAAACCTGAGCATGCACCCCTTGGGGGTGGTGATCATCATGCTCATGTTCTTTTCTGATTTCGGGTTGCGGGGCCCACGAGCCCACCGGTAACCCAATTTTCGACCCGGCTACAATTTTGGCATTATGGGTATCGTTAGACTCGTTTTAATGTATTATTTATGTTTATGATAGTTTGATTGTCATTCAAGATCTCTCGGAGCGATTCGGGCTAGGACGTTGTTGTTCGGGCAGTTTGTCGTCGGATGACAAGTAGGTTACGGTCTAACTCTGAGACTTAGCATATATCAGATAAAATTGTACTAGCTGGCATCCTTGGGTTGGGTTATTAGGTTGGTACCACAGACCTTTACCGCTTTATTCATGTCCGACCTACTTTCTTTCCCCCAATGTTTGTAGTACTTGCTTGATATGTTTTATTCACCCTTATGGTCCCGTGAGGCCTTGTTGACTCTGGAACTTAGAAGGTGGGTTATTGGGAATGTTCGTGAGTCCTGAACATAGAAATATCCTTCTAGGCTGGTTATGCTTGCTGAGTAGCTTTAGAGCCCGTACAGGGCTGATAGGTTGATTGTGAGCTGCTGGGCGGCTATTTGTGTTTGATCATATCATTTCCATGCATATAAAGAGGATTTACCCACGTTTTACTACGGTTTTGGCTTCGGGCCTACTGGTATTGTCTTTCTAAACTTTGCATGGCCCCGGGGGCCCATTTTCGATGGAAATGGTTTGATTTTACTTGTGAATCTTCTTGGGGTAAGAGGATATTTTATTATGATTTCTATCACTAGTTTTTATGTTAATGCTAGACTAGATGGGGTCGGGGTGCTAATTGAGTTTTCTATTGATTTGGGGTGATTTTAGTCTCGATCGGACTGAGCACCTGAGATGACTTTCTACTATTTTAGACCCGGTTGTGCCCGGGAACCCTTGGAAGGGTTTTTGAAATATCTTTTTACTACTTTAGTCCTGGACAAGGTTTGGGCATGCATATTCGAGACTGAGTCTCTATCTTAAACCCGAACTTACTTCCGGGGGACATATTTTGATACTGAGTTTTAGTATGGGTTCCGGGACTTCCATGGACCTTGTCCTCCGGGCCTGAGGCTTCCGGCGGCGTGTGCTGGAGAGAGGGTATACGGCAGAGTAGAGGTATACGGGCAGTGTCCTTCCATGGAACCTACCTGCTGGGCCCGATCGGCACTGGAGGGGGTACATACATAGATACCATTTCACCTGAGACCTTCATGCATCATATCATTCATTGTTTGAGGCTCCACCCTTGTTTGATGTTTGTTGATTGTACGCTCCGGTAGTATAGGATGCCGGAGGGTTTGTTTTCACTCTTTTGTGTTCCTCGGTTGTATGGGCGGTCGGGGGACTGTAGGTAGTCTCTTATTACTTTATCGCGGTGTTATCCCTCTGTTACGGTTATGCTTATTAGATTATATACGATTGAGTTGTTACTTGTTGGATTTGAGATTGGTATGACTAGTTGGGTTGTTGATTCCTATTTTTCGAGCATGCCTATATCCACTCTCCTCTTCCTTTCCTTGTACTTGAGGTTACCGGTATACCGTCCATTTCTAGAACTTGTTTTGTATATACTGTTGTTGCAAGGATCCCAGGTGCGTCATTTCTTACTTTCACCTGTGCCTGTGTGTATAGTACTACTTGCTAGCCTTGTATGTTATTATGTTGTCTTCCCTCTGGGCTAGTTCCCGTGTACCTTTTCGTTTCTTTCTGTGATTGCTTGTTCTTATTCTGTCTGTTATTGCTCTTTAATCTTATATGTGCCCAGTCAGCCTATGATACGTACTGGGTACCTTATGCTTCACATTTGGTGCTCACCCTACACTCTGCATCTTCTGGTGCAGATCCTAGTGTGAGCCATCGCCGTTAGCTCATCGGAGACTCGTGCGAGGTGCTGTTTTGGACTGTCCATACTGAGGATGAGTTTTTGGCGACCAGAGCTTCGCTTTTAGTTTATCTGTATATTTTGTACTCTATTACTACTCGTAGACAGCTTTATATATATTACTTTTGGATTCTTTGTACTCCTTATGTTGATCAGGCTCTTATACGCTATGATACCAGGTTTTGGATTTGGTTTAGCTTCCGCATTGCATATATTACTCCTGTTATCTATTTTCTTTATCTTGTTCCCTTGCTTCCGCTTATTAAACTGTGCTTCCGCTTAAACTGTTAGATAGTAGCCCATTACTGACCGTTCTGGGCTACGAGGATTGGTTGTAGGTGCCATTATGACCGAGAAATCGGGTCGTGACAATATGATATCATGCAGAAATCCAAAAGAAACATATAATAATGACTGAACAGATCATTACAGAAATGGTGATAAACGTGTAGTTAAAGATCTATATGCACACAAATGGTCTTACAAGGTTGGTTTGCATGGTCTTGAGGATAAGCCGTTTACTGGAAAATCTCAATGGCAATCTTATGATGTTCCTATTAATAGGATGATGACATGGTACAACAGGGGCAGACCCACGTGGTATCAAGTGGGTTCAATTTAACCCACTTTGTTGAAAAATTTACTGTTTATATAAGGAAAATTATATTGAAATTTAAGTATAATAATTAACTTGAACCCACTTCAAACAACAATTGGCTTTCGCGCAGTGGTCAAGCGGGTTCAAACTTGTGTTAAGCGCGCAAGTTTGAATCCTCTCAATGGCATTTTGCACTGCTTTGGTTTCAAATGCATATCAGTTCATATGTGCACTTTGCACGTTACAATACCTTACAATTTTGCTCCTTTGAATTCAATATGGGAGGCTCAATCATATTCAATATGTGCTACTCTAATGCTAATTAGTAAGTGGGTGTTTGGATGAGCTTATATTTTTTGGCTTATTTTTATTTTTTAATTTAAAAATAAGTTCTCAAAGCACTTTTTTATTTTATTCAAACACTTCAAAGTGATTAAATGCTATTTTGACTTACAATCATTTAAAATAAGTCAATTCAAACATACCCTAAATTTATCACACACACACACACACACACACACACACACACACACACACACATATATATATATATATATATATATATATATATATATATATATATATATATATATATATAATATATATATATATATATATATATTGGGTCTATCTAACCTTGAATATTTTGTTTTCTTACTCAAATCTAATAAAATCTAACATCTAATTTAGTTAAAAAAACATTTAACTTTTTATAATTAAATTGTGATATTTTCCTTCCATAGTGTTTTGCTAAAACATGCAATTATTTTCGTTGAAATTATATATATTTTCTTAGTTTACTTTAATTTTAGTTTTAAAAAATGTAACTAGATTCTTAGTAAAACTTTAATTTTTTTCTCAGTTTTATTAAATAAAAAAAGTACAGAGTTTTTGTTTTAAATCTTCGTTTGATGTAATATTATTAACAAAAAAGAACAAATAAAAGAGCAACGAGCAAATCATTTGTTGTGCTCAATGTTGCTTACACTATCGACTATTATTCCTTATTTTCTGATTGAACCCACTTATGTAAAATACTGGGTCGCCACTGTGGTACAAGGTAACACATACGTATCTCATCCATTACTCTATTTTTTTTCCTTTTGATAAAACTCTTTATTAACTCAGAACTTTCTTATGATCTTATCCACATTGTCTATGTATGACATTGCTTCTTCCAATCCGTTATTAGTATATTTTCAACTATATCATTACTAATTATATTGTAAGTTTATATACATTAATACTGTAATTATGATCAATTTAGTTTATCCTGTAGTAACATGTCATTTTCTTACTGCAGAATAAATTGACTTGTAATATTTCATTTCATTTTGTATTAGGCTACTTCTAAAGCTCCTTTAGGGAATGATCCAATGGTATTGGACTTGCAAGGTTTGGGTAAGGGGCTATCATGGGTAAATGGTGAAAGCATAGGTCGTTATTGGCCAAGTTATTTGGCAAAACAAGATTGTAGGCTTGTATGCATCCACCACCAGTCAAGGGACTAGATCCTTGACTGAATATAATAACTGCGGACAGAAGGTAAAACACAACAATACGGAAGGTAAAGAACAAATAATATTCACGTGGAAACCTCCTTGCTCAAGGGAATAAAACCATGACCTACCACGTAGGATTTTCACCAATAATTTCACTAAAACAAGAGCGATGTTGGATTATAGACTCCAATAATCCTAAGGTTAACCTCTTAACCCCAACCTCTTGTAATAGCTCAACACGAGCCTCACTACAATACCTCTATTGTAGCCCAACCATCAACTAGATCTAGCTAACAACAACTTGGCTAACGCTAGGCTTTTGTAATCTAAGGAATTTAACTCTAAATCCTTTCCCCCTTGCAATAACTCTATTACAAGACTTCAATGTAATAACTCTATTGCCTTCTAATCTGACCAACTAACTCTAGCTGATACAAACTCATAAGAGAAGATTAGACATAAACAAAACACCTACACAAGCTTCTCAAAATGTGGAGTAGGTTTACAATGAAGAGAAAAAGACAAAGACTCAACAACCTAGACCTAAAGACATATTTAGTTGCAGCAAGCTGGTCCCTTGGTTGTTGAAGCTTTGTCTTGTTGGAACTTTGTGGCTTTGCAGATGAAGAGAGACAATTTTTGTGTGTGCAAAAGCTAGGTTTTCCTCCCACATAATGATGTATATATATGGAGCAAATGGGAGGGAAAACCTTAAAACCTTAGCCATTGGACAAGAGAAAGGACCGCAACAGTTCTGCTGTAGTACTGGCACTGCACAGTGGCAGAAGTAGTAGCAACTTTGCAGCTATAAGGGTTGACTGTGTGAGAGAGAAGGACCTGATGTGTAGCTGGTCCCTGTATCTTGTCGCTCATCAGGTTTGTCAATCACCCGAACAGAACCATAGTAGTTTCATCAATTCCCTTTAGATGAATACTTTCTCTTATATCTTTACAACTATGGGAGTTGACTCGGATATATAGATCGTCTTGGTGCACATACCTGGTCCCTAATCTGGTCCCTACCAAATAAGAAACCTTAGCAGCTTTTCTACAGCTCTGTCATGGTTGGGAATATCTCTACAGCTGTGAGAGTTGACTCGTACGGATTGGCCTGGTGCGCGTACTTGGTCCTTATGAAATAAGATCTCTCTGGGAGATAGTTCCTCTTGAATGGACATTACACCTTGAATGATTTCAATTATACAATGTGTTCCCTTGTTCCCCCTGAGATCTTGATTCCCATGTTCTCCTTGAGATCGGCCTGGTACGTGTCTGGTCCCTCGACAGGTTTCTCAACATGTTTGCCAAATCATCAAAACAGAGCATAGTACCGTAGTAACTATGCATTATCAATTTTCCCCTTTTTGATGATGTCAAACACATGAAGCAAGTTCCCTCTGAGAACCAGGTTCTCATACAGTTGACTCGGAGAAATGGATTAAGTTCTTTAGGTAGCATATCTGGTCCCTCAACAAGTTTGTCAAATCATCAAAATAAGGCATAGTACTTCAATGTCTATGCTTCATCATTTTCCCCTTTTTTGATAATGACAAACATATAAACCAAGTTTTTCTTTAGGATCAGATTTGCCCAAAAGATATTGACACACACTCAACTTTATGAGCCAATTCCAATTCCCTACTGCAGAGCTACCAAACACTAGTTGACCATGTATCTTGCATATCAGGTACCAGATCCCGTCATGAGTTTATCAAATATCAAAATCACATAACCCATGTACCATTTCCCCTTGTCACCATGATCTTCATCAATACCAGGTCTTCTATTAGTTTGTCAATCATCAAAATCAAGATTGCATCAATTATTTCCCCCTTTTTGATGATGACAAACTTGATTCTTTTGTTACTGGTTCTCTTGTCACCAATCAATTTTGCCTATTACTTTTATCGCATCAGTTCCCCCTGCCACCTTTATATCAATTCCCTTTGTCATCATGCTGCCAATCCTCCCTAACACCATATGTTCCCTCTTTCACCAGTATCACTCTTAACACAGACGTATGCGTACTTGTTCCCTCTATCACCACTATCTTCCTTAAACAAAAGTTCACCCTTACACAAAACTTCTCCCTTTTGTCATCATCAAAAAGAGTGAACAGTAACATGAGAAAAAGTAAGAAGAGGCAGTGTTAACTCATGCCATTGGGGCAACACTAACACGAGTGAAGTCAGCAAAATAGGTAAAAATAAGAACAACTTCACACATTATCAAGAGCATCCCAATGCACTTTAATTTTAAAAAAATAGAGTAGCATTTCACATCATACATTAAGAGCATCAAAAGTACAGATAGGTACCAAGTCATATGAGAAGATATAGGAACAATAAAAGAGAGTCGAAAGAATGACAAAAAGGCAACTGAGACAAGTTGGGTACATCGTAAGTGATAGGAACAAAATGGGAACAAAGAGGTTTGGTCCGACATTTGTTTCTTTAGGCTTTTGGCTGAGCATTCTCTTGCTGAAATTCCTTCATGGTACCTGGTCCCCTACTTGTTCCCTGAGAGGTTGCAGTTTAGCCTGTACCACAATAATTTCAAACTCTCTATGTGGCAACAATGAGTATATTTTGTACAACTCTTCTGTAGTTTTCTCCTATACAACAATCAGACTTGATACTTCCTCTTCTAGATTCCTTCCTAGCAGTGGGAACCTCATTAATTTCCACACTTGGAAGGTGAAGCTTCCTTTTCAGAATCACTTTTTAAATCGGCCTAGTTTTTTTTAGTATTAGCACAATTTGCTCTCAACACTCCATTTTCTCCTTAGACTTTTCTCTTACAACATGTCCCCTTTTGGTTTCCTTCCTTTATCCCATTGAAGCTTCAATGGACCTTTGACCTTTCTTGAACACCAAATTTAGAGGAATAATGATAAGAGTAGAGTTTGGGACTATAAAAGAAAAAGAGGGCCTTTTAAGTAAAGAAAAGGAACGGCAGAGATGATTTTGAACTAAGGGAATAGATACGATGTGTCGCATCAGGGTGAGGAGATGATGGTTTAAAAAAAAGTGAGGCGATATCATTTGGTAAAGGTGGGAAAAGGTACTTGACATAGTACCCTTAGCAATTTTAGTATCTTAAAGTATGAATAAAAATGCTAACCTGACAGAGGGTACCAGGTCCCTTTGAGGAATAGTGTGGGCATTATATTGAAGATGGTGAAGAAGCTTCTTATCTTTACCCATAAGTGAAATCACCATGCGTGTATACCTGCAAAGGTATGGAGCTGAGTTAGATAATACCTTAAGACACTTTCACATATACCTCCCATTTAATCATAGTCAAATCATGGAGAAAATTGGTGCACTTTGATTAGCTCAATCTTCAACCAATTTTGCTCAAAGTGTCCCCTGCTCAGCACCTTTGTGAAATTGTAAAATACCATGTCCTCCTACCTGATCCTCCAGAGATAGCAACATATTTTTTGTAGCCTTCATAGGAGATTCATTTGGATAGGACTGAGATCTTACACATATACCCACACTAAACATGACGTCAGACCTGCTAGCCGTCAAGAAGAGAAAAAATCCAAAAATACCTTGAATCTTTATTTTATTCATTGGAGAATCAGGTCCCTCAACATCCAGTTGGATGGAAGTTGCTATAGGACTGTCAATAGGCTTGGATGTACTTTTGTTGACTGATCATGATGTCATCGGACTTTGGTATCAGATGCCAACCCTCATGTCTATCAAACTGATGAAGCTCTTCTTACATAGATACAATCCATTTAGCGTGCTTCAGTGCCTCCTTGATATTCTTGGGCTCAATATGAAATAAGAGGGTTATGAAGGCAAACATATTTTTAAACTTGGATCTAGTATGAATAACTTACCTCAGTGGAATGACCATATTATCCAGTGGATGAGATCCCTTGTACTTCTAATTTGAGACTCGTACAACTATGACTTTTTAAGGAATGACTGAGTTAGGTTCCTCTGATGGTGCCTCACCTTGTTCAAAACTCAGTGCATCGGCATCAAGAACATTTACTTGCTGTTCAGCTTTAGAATATACCAGAGGGGTACCAGGTCCCTTCAGATCCAGCTTCAGAACAATCAACTTTGCCTTGTTCCTTGTAGTGTTACCCAGTTTATTCAGTTTGTTTTTGAACATCCACCCGATCCCTATGACAGTTCTGTCTACAGCTCTAAGGACTAGGTGTCACACATTATTCTTTTCAAGCTGATGGAGTTCTTCTTGCATAGCATTAGCCCAATCTGAATCTTTGAGAGCTTCTTTGACATTCTTTGGCTCAATCTGGGATATGAAGGCTTAGAAGACAAACATATTTCTGAATTTGAACCTGGTCTTCATGACTGACTCTAATGGAGAATTCAAAATGTCTAGGAGATGAGATATTCTGTGCTTTCAATTTGAAACCCTCACAAATGATTGATATTAGATAGGACTTGGTTCTAGTGTAGTCTGTTCTCCAAGACCACTATTTGAATTGCTTCCCTGACTCACAGCTTCTGAGGGACCTGCAAAAGGATCAGGTCCTTCAGGTGTATATGTTGGATCTTTCTTGATCTGATCAGTTGCATCTTTATCATCAATCCCTTAGCGCTTTACTTCTTGGGTCACCACACTCATCAAAGATTATATGCAAACTCTTTTCAACATCACCTTGGGTAAACCACGGACCAGGTCCTTCGAGATTAATTTATTTAAGAGTGAAGAACCCACATGCCCTAACCTTCTATGCCATAGATCACCATCATCACTAGAGACTAAAATAAATGAGATCACCACTAAGATGGTGTCAAGGTCAGCAACATACACATTCTCTATGGCATGAGCAAGAGATATTCTAATTCTTCCAACTCCAAGAATATAACCTTTCTTAAAAAAAATAATTTTCAAAGGAGACATTTCCCTTTTGAAAGGCTTTGAGTGAGAGGAAACTTTTCATTCTTTAAGTAAAATGCTTTGAACAATCACTATCCATAAACCAGCTTTGGTTGCCTCCTCTCACTCTTCCCTGCATGAATGATCAATTGTGAAATTTGGGAACCCAAACGAGTTAGGTTCCCAGAAGGGTGAAAATGGATGAATGAGATTTCTTTTTGTCCAGACTGGCAGCCTGTTCCTCTTGGATGAGGGACCAGGTTGTCTGAAATTTTCATTCTTTTTAACATGCATTTTTCTCTTTCGATAAGCAGTAAATTTTGCTGAGAAAGCATCCTTATAGTGGCCACTTTTACCATAATGAGTACACAACCAGTTGTCATGATTGGATACATACTTGTTGTGGGAATTATAAGGGGTGCTTGTTTTTTGACAGCCAAGACCTTCACCATTGTTTGACCTCATATTGGTCAGATGAGTTAAAGCTTCAGAGGAAATAGTCCACTTGAGGGCCTTTACCAAATCAGCTTTAAGACGGACCAGGTCCCTCTCAAGCTCCTTATTTCTTTCAAGAGAAAGTGTGAGGTCTAGTTTGGACTTGTTCAATTTTGCCTCAAGTTCAAACTGAATCTCACTTCTATTTCCCTTTTCTTTAAAACCATTTTGAGAAATATTCTTCATTTTTTCATTGAAAGCATCATTTTCGTTAACAATAGCAATCCTTTCTTCTAGTTCAGAAATTTTGCTAGTCATGGATGTTTTTTCATCTTCAAAATCAACAAGATTACTATTTTGCAAATCTCTTTCCTTAGAAAGACTATAATATTCATCAATTAGCACATTTACTAAAGAGCGTAACTCAAACTTAGAGTAATTTTTAAGATTTTGTTGAACATAACTAAAGGTTACCTCCTCTTCTTATTCTTCTTCATCATTTGATTTTTCCATGAGAGTAAACAACGAGTCAAAGATTGAAGACTCATCTTCAACACCAATCATGGAAATATCTTCCAGAGCTTTTTGAACATCCGAATCACTGGATGTGTCTCCCCATGTAGCTAAAGATTGTTTGTCTACATTATCTGTAACTGCTTTTCTTTTGAGATTATCAGGGACCCAGTCCTTCTTCCTTCCTTTCTCTGGATTGTTCTTGATGTACTCTTTGTATTCAAGCTTATGAAGAGGATAAATTTTGATGAAATGATCAGGCTTCCCACACTTACAGCAACAGTCATTTCTATTTGTACACTTGCTTGTGTTTCTTTTTCTAGGAAAACCTCTATCCCTTCTTATTAGTTGCTGAAATCTTCTAGTGGTAGATTGTCCTTCTTCCAGATTTGGTGGAGCATCCATTAGAAAGGATCCTTTATAGTTGTTAATCTTTTAGAAAGAATCGGCTCTGATACCACTTGTTGGCTTGTATGCATCCACCACCAGTCAAGGGACCAGGACCTTGACTGAATATAATAACTGCAGACAAAACGTAAAACACAACGATACGAAAGGTAAAGAACACACAATGTTTACGTAGATACCTCCTTGCTCAAGGGAGTAAAACCATGACCTACCACGTAGAATTTTCACCAACAATTTCACTAAAACAAGAGCGATGTTGTATTACAGACTCCAATATTCCTAAGGTTAATCTCTTAATCCCAACCTCTTGTAATAGCTTAACACGAGCCTCACTATAATACCTAACCATCAGCTAACTCTAGCTAACAACAACTTGGCTAACTCTAGCCTTTTGTAATCTAAGGAATTTAACTCTAAATCCCTTCCCCCTTGCAATAACTCTATTACAAGACTTCAATGCAATAAATCTATTGACTTCTAATTTGACCAACTAACTCTAGCTGATAAAAACTCATAAGAGAAGATTAGACATAAACAAAACACCGACACAAGCTTCTCAAAATAAGGAGTAGGTTTACAATGAAGAGCAAAAGACAAAGACTCAACAACCTAGACCTAAAGACATATTTAGTTACAGCAAGTTGGTCCCTCGGTTGTTGAAGTTTTGTCTTGTTGGAACTTTATAGCTTTGCAGATGAAGAGAGACAATTTTTGTGTGTGCAAAAGCTAGGTTTTCCTCCCACATAATGATGAATTGTGATGACCCTTCTGGTCATCTTCGCATTTACGCATTTGTTGTACTGTTAGAGCTTTCCTGTAGTGGCCCCAAGTCATTTATGGCTTGCTAGGACTGGTAGTTCGGTGCCCTGGTTGTTCGTTTGGTTGTTTTGCCCTTTTTCCTGTTTTAGAGCTTTAACTTAGCATATTATTAACTTTAGTCAATATTCTTAGCTAACATTCTCGGAATCAAATTCTGACAGTTCCGTTAGCTCTGTAGTGTTGAGTTTGGTCTAGTTAGACCTTCAGTTAGGGCCTGAGAACTTCCGATGTGGATTTTGTGTTGTTCTCTCTATTTTCAAGCCATTTGGAGTTGAAAGTGTACCTTTGGGTGACTTTCGATGATCCGAGTGTTCGATTCAAAATCCGACAATTCTATCATCTCCAGAATGATGAGTTTGGGTTGGAAAGGTGGTTGGTTCGGTACCGGGTGTGCCGGACTCATTTTGAGCCTTTAGGTTCTTTTTCGTTAGTGTTGACTTGGGTCAAAATTTCTTTGAAACGATCTCATATGGAAGTTTCATCAATTCAGTTGAGTCCAAAACATTGTTTCCATTTTATTAGCATTATTGGTTTTTGAATATCGGTTTCCGATTGTGGCAGAAATGCCCCGTAGAGTTTTCTAAAAATTGCAAAAAATAGTTGCAGGCCTGGCCTTCAGCGCCAACGGCACACATGCAGCTTGATCGCGCCAGCCTGTGGCAGGCCTTGAGCGCCGACGGTGCTGGCCTAGCGCCGATGGCCCTGGCCAATTTCCAGCACCTATATATTTCTTTGAGTTTGTCTTTCCAGCTATTTTTCTCCCAACTTTCTCACTATAAAACATTCATACACTCTCCTAAATTGCTCTTGATCATTTCTAGCCTCGAGAAATTAATTGTTCATCGTTAATCCGTGGTTCTTCGCTTGGTAAGCTTTCTTCTCAAAACTTGATTCCTCTTGTTCTTCCTTTTAAATCCACCATTGTTGCTCATGTTAAAAGCTTGGATTTTTGGTAGTTTCTTCCTCCAAAGCTAGTGCATGTTCGTGGGTGCGAAGGATTGTTCATTTGGTCTTAAATTCCATCTTTTTGGTAAGTAATTCTCGCCTCAATTTCCGATTCTATTCCTAAATTCTATCTTTTATCTCCACCTTGAGCGGGCTATTTTGGCACCCTTCTCTTGGTCAATTGTGCTCAAATTTGGAGCATGCCTTTTTGGCATCGTGGTGGTCATCATGCTTTATTTGTTTTTTGTTTTGGGTAGTGGGCTCTGCGTGCCCTCTTTTGACTCAGATTTCGATTCATATACGATTATAGCAATATGGGCATCGTTAGACTTATTTTAACGCTTTATTTATGTTTATGATAGTTTGATTATCATTCGAGATCTCTTGGAGTGATTCGGGTTTGGACGTTGTTGTTCGACAGCTTATCGTCGGATGACAGGTAGGTTACGGTCAAACTCCATAGACTTAGCATATATCGGATAAAATTGTACTAGCTAGCATCTTTGGGTTGGGTTATTAGGTTGGTACCACAGACCTTAACCGCTTTTCCATGATTCATCCCATTTCTTTCCTTCGTTGTGTGTAGTATTCTTAGTAGTTGATATTATCACCCTTGTGGTCCTGTGAGGCCTTATTGACTCTGGAACATGGAAGGTTGGTTATCGGGAATGTCTGCGAGTTTCGGACATAGATATATCCTTTTAGGTTGATTATGCTTGTTGAGTAGCTACAGAGCCTGTATAGGGCCGATAGATTGGTAGTGAGCCGTGGGGCCACTGTTTGTGATAGAACATATCATTTACCATGCATATAACAGATTTTCTACTCGATTTTACTACAGTTTTGTCTTCAGGCCTATTAGTTATGATTTCCAACCCTTACATGGCCTCAAGGGCCCGTTTTCGATAAAATATGTTATGAAATGGTTTAATATCCCTTTTTATGGATCTCCTTAGGGTAAGAAAGGTTAGAAGAGAAAGAGGTCTCAGTATTCGTATCTTATATGGGACTCAGGTGGACCGAGATGCCCGATTGATTTATGCTATTTATAAAGAAATCAGATTAGACTCGATAAAGCCGAGCGACAGACCTGTTTTACTACTGTTTTAGACCCAGAGATGTCCGAGCACCCTTGGAGGGGATTTACTGCATTTATTTTATTAATTTAGATCTGTATAGGATTCAGGCAATCATTTCGAGCATTGGTGACTAGTTTGGATCCGGTGGTACTCCGGACGATATTATGACGTTATAGTGTAGTATGTGGTCTATGAGTAGACCTACATGGACCCTGTCGCTTTGAACCAAGTGCTACAACCAAAAGGGTCATCAGGGGTAGGGGTTTATGGCAGAGCAGATGTAATCGGGAGAAGTCCTTCCATGGATCCCACCTTTACTAGACATTTGGGGAACCAAAGGGGATAACATACTGACACTGAGATTGTGCGATCTTGGCATTTCATAGCATATCATTTATCTGTGTGAGGTACCACCCTTGTTTGCTATTTGTTGATTGTACGCTCTGGTAGTATGGGATGTCGGAGGGTTTGTTTTCACTTATTTGTGTTCCTCGATTGTATGGGCGGCCGAGGGACTGTAGGTAGACTCTTGTTATTTTATTACAGAATTGTTCCCCATTACTGTTACAAGTGTGGAGTTGGATATTGCTAGGTTGTTAGTTTCTGTACTTGTGATTGATGTGATTAGTTTGGTTGTTGTTTCCTGTTTTCCCAAGCATGTCTACCTTTACTCTTTGCCCCTTTTTCCTTATACTTGAGGTTAACGCTATACCATCCATTACAAGAACTTGTTAGATATATACTATTGTTTCAAGGATCCCAGGTGCATTATTTCTTACTTTCACCTGTGCCTGTGTGTATATATCCTACTTGCTAGCCTTGTATGTTGTTCTGTTGTCTTCCCTCTGGGCTAGTTCTTGTGTAATTTTTGTTGATTTCCGTGACTACTTGCTTCTACTATGTCTGTTATTACTCTTTTATCTTATATGTGTCCAGTCGGCCAATGATACCTACTGGGTACCTTATGCTTTACATTTGGTGCTCACCCTACACACTGCATCTTCTGGTGCAGATCCTAGTGTAATCCATTGCCGTTAGCTCATAGGAGACTCGTGCTTGGAGTTTTTGACATCCAGACTGAGGGTGAGATCTTGGCGACCAGAGCTTGACTCTAGTTTATCTTTTGTATTTTTTGTACTCTTATAGCTTTGGAGGCATGATGTATATTTTACTTTTGGACCCTTGTACTCCTTATGTAGACCCGACTCTTATACGTTATGATACTAGGTTTTGGGTTTGGTTTAGATTTCGCATTGTTATATTATTCTTGTTATCCATTTTCTTCATCTTTCTCCCTTACATCCGCTTATTTAAACTGTTCTTCTACTTAGCTTGTTAGATAGTAGCCCATTAGTGACTGTTCTGGGCTATGGGGATTGGTTTGCCTACTAGGGGCTTGTAGGTGCCATCATGACTGAGAAATCAGGTTGTGATAGCTTGGTATCAGAGCCTAGGTTCACCGGTGTCATCAGTATAGGAGCCAATGTCTCGTAGAGTCCTGCGGATCAAGGCGGAGACGTCCGTACTCAATCTTTGGGAGGCTACAGTGACATCTAAGGAAGATTTGGAATTTTCTTATTTATATCTCGTGCGTAGTATCTTTGAAAGTTTCTGGATATCTCACTTACTCTGGTTCACTCTTCCATAGATGGTTCATACTAGATCTTCAGCTTTCTGGCGGAGGAGAGCCTCCTACCCCTGCACCTCCAAGTCCAGCTAGGGTTCGTGGTGGTTTCAAGGGTAGAGGTAGGGGTCGTGGATGCCCTAGAGCAGCGGCACCAGCTAAGGATGCTAGGGTTGAGGTAGAGTCCGAGCATGACAACGAGCTAGAGTTCGCTCCAGAGCAGCAGCATGTGGACCCAGGGGCAGCCCAGGTACCACAAACTTCAGTACCAGCTCTAGTATCAGTTTCTGTGCCAGCTTCAGCCCCAGCTTAGTCTTAGGATATTTAGGGTTTACTTGTTCAACTTTTGGGTATGATTAGGGAGCGTCCTTCTGAGACAGCCCAAACGTCCACTCAGGGGGTAGCCTGGGTGTTCTGAGTTCAGGAGCGCAGCCTGCTACTGCAACTCCCCGTGTCGAGGTTATTCCAGTCCAATCAGTTCCACAGCCTCTTGCTCCTCACCCAGCTATGACAGATAGGGAGCAAAAGGCTTTGAGCAAATTTCTGAGATTGGCACCGCCGAGGTTTGCTGGTACACTGGGTCAGGACCCACATGACTTCAATACTACCTATGAGGAGATGTTGCACCATTTGGGCTTATTGGAGACTTACAGGATTGCCTACACTACCTATCAGCTGAAGGGCCCAGCGAAGTTATGGTGGAGGGCACAGGTTGCTTGCAGATCTTCTACATCTCCTCCTTTGACCTGGTATGAGTTTTATGAGGCCTATATGGCCAAGTTCTTGCCTCAGAATGATCGTGAGCATCATAAGGAGCAATTTACTTGCCTTATATAGGGATCTATTATCGTATCTGAGTATGAGACCCATTTTTATCAGTTATCACCATTTGGAGTTATAATCATTCCTACTGAGCCGGACAGAATTCCCAGGTTTGTTTGGGGACTGAGGTTAGAGGTTAGAGAGCCATCCAATATTTGGTTTCCAGTGGTAGATCATTTCAGGCCATTGTGGATTATGCTCGCACTGTAGAAGATATGCGCCGTTATGACTCCGGGGCCAGAGATAAGAGGCCTCAACATCAGGGTGGCTACAATGGTTCCCGTTAGGGGGTAGAGGTTCGGTCCAGTGGGGCCGAGGTTATCAGCCACAATAGCATCAGGGTCAGTCCAGCCGATCGATTCAGGATTCACTTCAGGCTATGGGTGGTACTCTATTTGAGCAGGGTTAAAGTAGCCATCAGGGCTAGAGTAGTCAATCTTTGAGGGGTGCATCTTCTGGGGCATCAGGTCGTGGTGTCCATTTGGGTTCTGCCAGTCCATTTCAACACTTTAGGTCATCAGGTCCTTGTTATGAGTGTGGGGTGGTGGGTCACTATGTGAGATATTGCCCGCAAAGGGGTACAGTTCAACCAGCTACTCCACTGGCAAAGCCATTAAGAGCAGTTCAGCCTCCATCTAAAGGGGGCGGTGGTCAGGCTAGGGGTGGTGCCCCATGTGGCAGAGCAGGTGGTAGAGATGGAGATTGGGTAGGTGGAGGTCGTCGTCAATTCTATGCAGTCCCTGGGAGACCGAACGCAGAGGCCTCGGATGCTGTGATCACATGTATGATTTCTGTATGTTGTCAGCCAGCTTATGCTTTGTTTGATCCTGGATCTACTTGTTCATATGTATCTTCCTACTTTCTGCCTTGTTTGGGTTGGCTAGTAAAGCATTATTTGTTGCTGTTTCTATTTTGACCCCAGTAGGAGATTCTTTAGTAGTGGATTGGATTGTGAGATTCAGTGTGATATATGTCGGTGATTTGGAGACTTGGTGTGATTTGATGATCCTTGATATGCTAGATTTTGATGTGATACTGGGCATGAACTGGTTATCCCCTCACAGTGCAGTTTTGAATTGTTATGCTAAGATCGTTACCATAGCTGTGCCCGGTGTATCCCTGGTTGTGTGGCAAGGTTCTGTTAGCCATGCACCATCTGGGATCATCTCTTGTCTTCGAGCTAGGATTTTGATTTCCCGTGGGTGTTTAGCTTATCTAGCATATGTTTGAGATGCTAGTGCTGACCCTTCATCTCCTGAGTCTGTTCCTATGGTTAGAGACTTCCTAGATGTGTTTCCTACCTACCTGCCAGGCTTTCCACCTGAGAGAGATGTTGATTTTGCCATTGAGTTAGAGCCAGGCACCTGGCCCATTTCTATTCCTCCCTACCATATGGCTCCTGCTGAGTTGAGAGAGCTTAAGGAGCAGCTCCAGGATTTGTTAGCTAAGGGGTTCATTAGACCGAGTGTGTTTCCTTGGGGTGCTCCTGTTCTCTTCGTGAAGAAGAAGGATGGGTCGATGCAGATGTGTATTGACTATCGGTAGTTGAATAAGGTGACAGTGAAGAATAGGTATCTGATGCCGAGGATTGATGACTTATTTGATCAGCTCTAGGGTTCATCCATGTTTTTTGAAGATTGATTTGAGGTGTGGCTACCATCAGTTGAGGATAAGGGGGAGGACATCCCTAAGACAGCATTCAAGACACGTTATGGCCACTATGAGTTCCTGGTGATATCTTGTGGGTTGACTAATGCCCCCCCCCAGTCTTTATGGATTTGATGCATAGGGTGCTTAGCCCGTAATTGGATATGTTCGCGATAGTCTTCATTGACGACATTATGATATAATTGAGGAGTAGGGACGAGCATGAGCAGCATTTAAGGACTATACTTCAAACTTTGAGATATCATCGGCTTTATGCCAAGTTCTCAAAGTGTGAGTTTTGGCTTGAGTAAGTTGCATTCCTAGGACACATGGTGTCTAAAGATGGGTTAGAGTTGATCCGGGTAAGATTTCTATGATTCGTGATTGGCCTAGACCTACTACTCCTATCGAGGTTTGCAACTTTGTTGGTTTAGCCCCAAATTTATTGGGCCGTTTGAGATTCTGCAGAGGGTTGGTAGTGTTTCCTACATGTTGGCTTTGCCTCTGATGTTTTCAGCCGTTCACCCAGTTTTTCATGTCTCGATGTTGCGCCGGTATGTGCCATATAAGTCTCATGTGCTGCATTGGGATTCAGTTCAGTTAGACGAGAATTTGTCATTTGTTGAGGAACCGATAACTATTCTGACCAGAGATATTAGGAGATTGAGATCTAGGTAGATTGTGGTTGTGAAGGTTCATTGGATACATTGTCCGGTCAAGGAGTCTACTTAGGAGATCGAAAGTGAGTTACGTGCTCAGTATCCACAGTTGTTCGAGCCTTCAGGTACTCATTTCTTCTTGACTTTCGAGGACAAAAGTCTTTTTAGTAGTGGATGTTGTGATGACCCTTCCAGTAATCTTCAGGTTTATGTATTTATTGTACTGTTAGAGCCTTCCTGTAGCGGCCCCAAGTTATTTATGGCTTGCTGGGACTGGTAGTTTGGTGCCCTGGCCGTTCATTTGGTTGTTTTGCCCATTTTCCTGTTTTAGAGCTTTAACTTAGAATATCATTGACTTTAGTCAACATTCTTAGCTAACGTGCTTGGAATCGAATTCTGACATTTCTGTTAGCTCCGTAGCATTGGGTTTGGTCTAGTTGGACCTTCAGTTGGGGACTGAGAACTTTCGGTGTGGATTTTGTGTGGTTTTTTCTGTTTTCAGGCCATTTGGAGTTGTAAGTGTAACTTTTGGTGACTTTCTATGATCGGAGTGTCGGATTAAAAATCTGACGATTCCATTAGATCCTGAATGATGAGTTTGGGTTGGAAGGTTAATGGTTCGGGTTTCGGGTATGCCGGACTCAATTTTGAGCCTTTAGGTTCCTTTTTCGTCGATTTCGTCGATTTCGTTGAGTCCGAAATGTCGTTTCCACTCTATTAGAATTATTGGTTTTTGAATATCGGTTTTCGATTGTGCCCGGAATGCACCGTAGAGTTTTCTAAAAATTGCAGAAAATAGTTGCAGGCCTGGCCTTTAGCACCAATGGCGCCCATGCAGCTTGATCGCGCTGGCCTGTGGCAGGCCTTGAGTGCCGATGGTGCTGGCCAATTTCTAGCATCTATATATTTATTTGAGTTCGTCTTTCTACCTATTTTTCTCCCAACTTTCTCACTCTAAAAACATTCATACACTCTCCTAAATTCCTCTTGATCAGTTCTAGCCTCGAGAAATTAATTATTCATCGTTAATCTGTGATTCTTTGCTTGGTAAGCTTTCTTCCCCAAACTTGATTCCTCTTGTTCTTCCTTTTAAATCTACCATTGTTGCTCATGTCAAAAGCTTGGATTTTTGGTAGTTTCTGCCTCCTAAGCTCATGCATGTTCGTGGGTGTGAAGGATTGTTCGTTTGGGATTAAATTTCATCTTTTTGGTAAGTAATTCTCGCCTAAATTTCCGATTCTATTCCTAAATTCTATCTTTTATCTCCATCTTGAGCGGGCTGTTTTGGCACCCTTCTCTTGGCCAATTGTGCTCATATTTGGAGCATGCCTTCTTAGCATCGTGGTGGTCATCGTGCTCTTTTTCGTTTTTGGTTTGGGGTTATAGGCCCCGCGAGCCCGCTTTTGACCTGGATTTTGACCCGGCTATGGTTATAGAAATATGAGTATTATAAGACTCATTTTAACACTTTATTTATGTTTATGATAGTTTGATTGTCATTCGGGATCTCTCGGAGTGATTCAGGCTTGGACGTTGTTGTTCAGGCAGCTTGTCGTCGGAAGGCAGGTAGGTTACGGTCTAACTCCCTAGACTTAGCATATATCGGATAAAATTGTACTAGCTAGCATCCTTGGGCTGGGTTATTAGGTTGGTACCACAGACCTTGACCGTTTTTCCATGATTCATCCCATTTCTTTCCTTCGTTGTGTGTAGTATTCTTAGTAGTTGATATTATCACCCTTGTGGTCCTATGAGGCTTTATTGACTCTGGAACATAGAAGGTGGGTTATTGGGAATGTCTGTGAGTTCTGGACATAGATATATCCTTCTAGGTAGGTTATGCTTGCTGAGTAGCTACGGAGCCTATGCAAGGGTAGAGGTAGGGGTCGTGGATGTCCCAGAGCAGCAGCACCAGCTAGGGCTACTAGGGTTGAGGTAGAACCCGAGCATGACTACGAGCCAGAGTTCACTCCAGAGCAGCAGCATGTGGACCCGAGGGTAGCCCAGGTACCACCAGCTTCAGTACCAACTCCAACATCAGTTTCTGTGCCAACTTCAGCCCCAACTTAGTCTTTGGATATTCAGGGTTTTGAGCCCGTTTGGATAGACTTATTTTAAGTGCTTTTTAAGTCAAAATAGATTTTAAGATCTTTTATGGTGTTTGGGTAAAGTGAAGAAAGTGCTTTTGAACACTAATTTTAAGGCAAAACAGCTTAAAAAAGCTAAAAGTCAAAAGCTAAGATTTCCAACTTTAAAAAAACAGCTTAAAAAAAGCTTATCCAAACATGCTCTTACTTGTTCAGCTTTTGGGTATGATTGGGGAGCGTCCTTCTGAGATAGCCCAGACGTACGCTTAGGGGGTAGCCCTGGATGTTCTGAGTTCAAGAGCCCAGCCTGCTACTGCGGCTCCCCGTGTCGTGGTTATTCCAGTCCCATCGGTTGTACAGCCTCTTGCTCCTCGCCCAGCTATGACAGATGAGGAGCAAAAGGCTCTGAGCAGATTTTTGAGATTGGCACTGCCGAGGTTTACTTGTACACCGGATCAGGATCCACATGACTTTATTACTACCTATGAGGAGATGTTGCACCATTTGGGCTTATTGGAGACTCACGGGGTTAGCTACACTACCTATTAGCTGAAGGCCCCAACAAAGTTGTGGTGGAGGGCACAGGTTGCTTGCAGATCTTCTACATCTCCTCATTTGACCTGGTCTGAGTTTTATGAGGCTTTTATGGCCAAGTTCTTGCCTCAGAGTGATCGTGAGCATCGCAGGGAGCAATTTACTCGGCTTATGTAGGGATCTATGATCGTATCTGAGTATGAGACCCGTTTTCATCATTTATCACCATTTGGAGCTATGATCATTCCTACTCAGCCAGACAAGATTCCCCGGCTTATTTGGGGACTGAGGTTAGAGTTTAGAGAGTCAGCCAAGATTTAGGTTGCCAGTGGTAGATCATTTCAAGCCATTGTGGATTATGCTCGCACGGTAGAGGATATGCGTAGTTATGACTCCGGGGCCAGAGATAAGAGGCCTCGACATCAGGGTGGCTATAGTGGTTCCCGTCAGGGGGGTAGAGGTTCTGGCTAGTGGGGCTGAGGTTATCAACCACAGTAGCATCAGGGTCAGTCTATGAGTGGTACTCCATTTGAGCAGGGTTAGAGTATCCATCAGGGCCAGAGCGGTCAGTCTTTGAGGGGAGCATCTTCCGGGGCATCAGGTCATGGTGTCCATTCGGGTTCTGCCATTCCATCTTAATACTTCAGGTTGTCAGGGCCTTACTATAAGTGTGGGGTGGTGGGTCACAATGCTAGAGATTGCCCCCAGAGGGGTACAGTTCAGCCAGCCGCTCCGCCGGCAGAGACATTAAGAGCAGTTCAGCTACCAGCTAGAGGGGTAGGTGGTTATGCTAGGGGTGGTGCCCCATGTTACAGAGCAGGTGGTAGGGATGGCGGTCGGGCAGGTGGAGGACATCGTCAGTTCTATGCGGTCCCTGGAGATCGGAGGTAGAGGCCTCAGATGCCGTGATCACATGTATGATTTTTGTATGACGTCAGCCAGCTTATGCTTTGTTTGTTCTTGGATCTACTTATTCATACGTATCTGCCTACTTTTTGCCTTATTTAGGGTTGGCTAGTGAAGCATTATTTGTTGCTGTATTTGTTTTAACCCTAGTAGGAGATTCTTTAGTAGTGGATTGGACTGTGAGATCATGTGTGATATCTGTCGGTGATTTGGAGACTTGGGGTGATTTGATGATCCTTGATATGCTAGATTTTTATGTGATACTGGGCATGGACTGGTTATCCCCTCACCGTGCAGTTTTGGATTGTTATGCCAAGACCGTTACCATAGCCATGCCCGGTGTATCCCTGATTGTGTGGAAGGGTTCTGTTAGCCATGCACCTTCTGGGATCATCTCTTATCTTCGAGCTAGGATTTTGATTTCCCGTGGGTGTTTAGCTTATCAAGCATATGTCCGAGATGCTAGTGCTGACCCTTCATCTCGTGAGTCTGTTCCTATGGTTAGAGACTTCCTAGATGTGTTTCCTACTGACCTACCAGGCCTTCCACCTGAGAGATATGTTGATTTTGCCATTGAGTTAGAGCCGGGCACCAGGCCCATTTCTATTCCTCCCTATCGTATGGCTCCTGCTGAGTTAAGCGAGCTTAAGGAGCATCTCCAGGATTTGTTAGCTAAGGGGTTCATTAGACCGAGTGTGTCTCCTTGGGGTGCTCCTGTTCTCTTCGTGAAGAAGAAGAATGGGTCGATGCGAATGTGTATTGACTATCGGTAGTTAATAGGTGACAGTGAAGAATAGATATCCGATGTCGAGGATTGATGACTTGTTTGATCAGCTCCAGGGTTCATCCATATTTTCGAAGATTGATTTGAGGTGCGGCTACTATCAGTTGAGGATTAGGGCGGAGGACATCCCTAAGACAGCATTCAAGACATGTTATGGCCACTATGAGTTCCTAGTGATGTCTTTTGGGTTGACTAATGCCCCTGCAGTCTTTATGGATTTGATGCATAAGGTGCTTAGCCCGTATTTGGATATGTTCACGATAGTCTTCATTGATGACATTCTGATGTACTCGAGGAGTTGGGACGAGAATGAGCAGCATTTAAGGACTATACTTCAGACTTTGAGAGATCATCGGCTTTATGCCAACTTCTCAAAGTTTGAGTTTTGGCTTGAGTCAGTTGCATTCCTAGGACACGTGGTGTCTAAGGATGGGATTATAGTTGATCCGGGTAAGATTTTTGCGGTTCGTGATTGGCCTAGACCTGCTACTCCTACCGAGGTTTGCAGCTTTGTTGGTTTAGCCGGGTACTATAGGCGGTTCATTGAGGGATTTTCTTCCATAGCATCATCCTTGAATATGATGACCAGGAAGGATGTACCATTTCAGTGGTCGGATCAATGCGAGGATAGCTTCCAGAGGCTTAAAGCCTTATTGACTTCAACTCCAGTTCTGACTTTGCCGGTTGAGGGTCAGAGTTTCTTCGTGTATTGTGATGCTTTAGGGGTCGGTCCTCATTGTGTGTTAATGCAACAGGGTCGAGTGATAGTATATGCATCGAGATAGCTGAAGGTTCATGAGCGCAACTACCCCACTTACGACTTGGAGTTGGCGGTGGTAGTCTTTGCGCTCAAGATCTGGAGGCACTACTTATATGGAGTTCATTGTGAGATATTCACCGATCACCATAGTCTTCAGTACATTACGAGTCAGCAGAAGCTGAACTCGAGGCAGAGGAGATGGATTGAACTACTGAAGGACTATGATTTCACTATTCTATACCATCCGGGCAAGGCAAATGTGGTAGCAGATGCCTTGAGTCAGAAGGCGGTGAGTATGGGCAGTCTAGCTTCACTTTTATTTTTTGAGCGACCGTTGGCCTTGGACATCCAGTCCTTGGCTAACCTATTAGTTAGGCTTGACTTGTCGAATCCTAGCAGAGTGCTTGCCAGTGTTAAGGTACGTTCTACTCTAGTTGATCGGATTCAAAGCCAACAGTTTGAGGATCAGAGTTTGTGCGACCTTCATGATCAGGTAGTTAGGGGTGAGGCCAGTCGGGCTACTTTGGTTTTTGATGGTATTCTGAGGTTTGATGGCTGACTTTGTGTTCTGAGGGTTGGTGATTTGATTCAGTTGATACTCAGTGAGGCACATTGTTTTAGATACTCTATTCATCCTAGCATGGCAAAGATGTATAGAGATTTGAGGCAGTTTTACTGGTGGTGTGGTATGAAGCGGGACGTAGCAGAGTTTGTATGTTGGTGCTTGAACTATCAGAAAGTGAAGTTCAAGCACATGAGACTAGGTGGCTTGTTGCAGCGACTTCCCATTCCTCAGTGGAAGTGGGAAGGTATTACTATGGACTTCGTTGTTGGTTTGCCTCGTACTTCTCGAGGTTTTGATTCTATTTGGGTTATTTTGGATCGGCTGACTAAGTCGGCCCACTTCTTGCCGGTTCAGACTTCCTACAGTGCTAGAGGCTAGCTCAGATTTACATTCACGAAGTTGTTCGGTTGCACGGGATCCCAGCTTCTATTATTTAAGACCGCGGCACGCAGTTCACATCTCAATTCTGGAGAGCTATACAGAGAGAATTGGGTATGGAGGTTTAGCTTAGTACCGCTTTCTACCCTCAGACAGATGGCCAGTCCGAGAGGACTATTCATGTCCTGGAGGGCATGCTTCGGGCTTGTGTACTTGACTTTGGAGGTTCATGGGATCAGTTTGTGCCTTTGACGAGTTTGCTTATAATAATAGTTTCCATTCGAGCATCGACATGGCACCTTTCGAGGATTTGTATGGTAGGTGTTGCAGATCGCTGATTGGTTGGTTTGATGGGTTAGAGTCCAGACTGCAGAGTACAGATTTGCTTAGAGATTTCTTGGATCGAGTTTGTGTTATTTAGGACAGACTTAGAGTAGCCCAGTGTAGGCAGAAGAGCTACGTTGATCATAGACTTTGTGCCTTGGAGTTCAGTGTTGGTGACTTGGTTTTCCTTTGAGTATCGCCCGTGAAGGGTGTGGTGAGATTTGGTCGGCGGGGAAAGCTTAGCCTTAGATTTATTGGGCCATTTGAGATTCTACAGAGGGTTGGTAGTGTTGCCTACATGTTAGCTTTTCCTCTGATGTTTTCAGCCGTTCACCCAGTTTTTCATGTCTCGATGTTGTGACGGTATGTGCCAGATGAGTCTCATATGTTGCATTAGGATTCAGTTTAGTTAGACGAGAGTTTGTCATTTGTTGAGGAACCGATAGCTATTCTGGCCAGAGATATTAGGAGATTTAGATCTAGGGAGATTCTAGTTGTGAAGGTTCAGTGGAGACATAGTACGGTCGAGGAGGCTACTTAGGAAACCGAGAGTGAGTTATGTGGTCAGTATCCACAGTTGTTCGAGCCTTCAGGTACTCCCTTCTTCTTGACTTTCGAGGATGAAAGTCTTTTTAGTAGTGGATGTTGTGATGACCCTTCCAGTCATCTTCGCGTTTATGCGTTTGTTGTACTGTTAGGTCCTTTCTGTAGCGACCCCAAGTCATTTATAGCTTGCTGGGACCGATAATTCAGTGACATGGCCGTTCGTTTGGTTGTTTTGCCCTTTTTCCTGTTTTAGAGCTTTAACTTAGAATATCGTTGACTTTAGTCAACATTCTTAGCTAACGTGCTCGGAATTGAATTCTGATAGTTCCGTTAGCTCCATAGCATTGAGTTTGGTCTAATTGGACCTTCAGTTGGGCCCTAAGAACTTCCGGTGTGGGTTTTGTGTGGTTTTCTCTCTTTTCAGGCCATTTGGAGTTGTAAGTGTTACTTTGGGTGACTTTCTATGATCGGGGTGTCGGATTTGAAATCCGACGATTCCATTAACTCCGGAATGATGAGTTTGGGTTGGGAAGGTTGTTGGTTTGGGTTTTGGGTGTGCCGAACTCCTTTTCGAGTCTTTAAGTTCTTTTTTGTTAGTGTTGACTTGGGTCAACATTTCTTCGTAACGACCTTGTATGGAAGTTTCATCGATTCCGTTGAGTCCGGAACGTCGTTTCCACTCTATTAGCATTATTGGCTTTTGAATATCGATTTGCGATTGTGCCCAGAATTCCCCGTAGAGTTTTCTAAAAATTGCAGAAAATAGTTGTAGGCCTGGCCTTCAGCGCCAACGGCGCCCAGGCAGCTTGATCGCACTGGCCTGTGGCAGGCCTTGAGCGCTAATGGCGCTGGCCAATTTCCAGCACCTATATATTTCTTTGAGTTCGTCTTTCTAGTCATTTTTCTTCTAACTTTCTCACTTTAAAACATTCATACACTCTCCTAAATTGCTCTTGATCAGTTCTAGCCTCGGGAAATTAATTGTTCATCGTTAATCCGTGGTTCTTCGCTTGGTAAGATTTCTTCCCCAAACTTGATTCCTCTTGTTCTTCCTTTTAAATCCACCATTGTTGCTCATGTCAAAAGCTTGGATTTTTGGTAGTTTCTGCCTCCTAAGCTCGTGCATATTCGTAGGTGTGAAGGATTGTTTGTTTGGGCTTAAATTTTGTCTTTTTGGTAAGTAATTCTCGCCTAAATTTCCGATTCTATTCCTAAATTTTATCTTTTATCTCCACCTTGAGCGGGCTGTTTTGGCACCCTTCTCTTGGCCAATTGTGCTCAAATTTGGAGCATGCCTTCTTGGCATCGTGGTGGTCAACGTGCTCTTTTTCATTTTTGGTTTTGGGTTGTGGGCCCCGCGAGCCCGCTTTTGACCTGGATTTTGACCCGGCTACGATTATAGCAATATGAGTATTTTTAGACTCATTTTAACACTTTATTTATGTTTATGATAGTTTGATTGTCATTCGGGATCTCTCGGAGTGATTCAGGCTTGGACGTTGTTGTTCGGGCAGCTTGTCATTGGAAGACAGGTAGGTTTTGGTCTAACTCCCTAGACTGAGCATATATCGTATAAAATTGTACTAGCTGGCATCCTTGGGTTGGGTTATTAGGTTGGTACCACAGACCTTGACCGCTTTTCCATGATTCATCCCATTTCTTTTCTCCGTAGTGTGTAGTATTCTTAGTAGTTGATATTATCATTCTTGTGCTCCTGTGAGGCCTTATTGACTCTGGAACATAGAAGGTGGGTTATTGGGAATGTATGCGAGTCTCAGACATAGATATATCCTTCTAAGCTGGTTATGCTTGCTGAGTAGCTGCGGAGCCTGTGCAGGGCTGATAGGTTGGTTGTGAGTCGTGGGGCCACTGTTTGTGATTGAACATATCATTTACCATGCATATAACGAATTTTCTTCTCAATTTTACTATGGTTTTGGCTTCGGGCCCATTAGTTATGATTTCCAACCCTTGCATGGCCTCGGGGGCCCATTTTCGGTAAAATATGTTATGAAATGGTTTGATATCCCTTTTTATGAATCTCCTCGGGGAAAGAAAGGTTAGAAGAGAAAGAGGTCTCAGTTTTCGTATCTTATATGGGACTCGGGTGGACCGAGGTGCTCGATTGATTTCTGCTATTTATAAAGAAATGAAATTAGACTCGGTAAAGCCGAGCGACAAACCTGTTTTACTACTATTTTAGACCCGGAGATGCCCGGGCAACCTTGGAGGGGATTTACTGCATTGATTTCATTGATTTAGACCTGGATAGGATTCAGGCATTCATTTCGAGCATTGGTGACTAGTTTGGATCCGGTGGTACTCTGGACAATATTGTGAGGTTATAGTGTAGTATGTGGTCTATGAGTAGACCTCCATGGACCCTGTCGCTCCGGACCAAGTGCTACGACCAAAAGGGTGACCGGGGGTAGGGGTTTATGGTGGAGCATATGTACTCGGGAGAAGTCCTTCCATGGATCCCGCCTTTACTGGACCTTTGGGGTACTGGAGGGGGTAACATATTGACACTGAGATTGTGCGATCTTGGCATTTCATAGGATATCATTCATCTGTGTGAGGTACCACCCTTGTTTGTTATTTGTTGATTGAACGCTCCAGTAGTATGGGATGCCGGAGGGTTTGTTTTTACTTGTTTGTGTTCCTCGGTTGTCTGGGCGGCCGAGGGACTGTAGGTAGACTCTTGTTATTTTATTAGAGAATTGTTCCCTATTACTATTACAAGTGTGGAGTTAGATATTGCTAGGCTGTTAGTTTCTGGACTTGAGATTGATGTGATTAGTTTGATTGTTGTTTCCTATTTTCCCGAGCATGTCTACCTTTACTCTTCGCCCCTTTTTCCTTATACTTGAGGTTACCGGTATACCGTCCATTACTAGAACTTGTTAGATATATACTGTTGTTGCAAGGATCCCACGTGCATCATTTCTTACTTTCACCTGTGCTTGTGTGTATATATCCTACTTGCTAGCCTTGTATGTTGTTCCGTTGTCTTTCCTCTGGGCTAGTTCCTGTGTACTTTTAATTGATTTTCGTGACTTCTTGCTTCTACTCTGTCTGTTATTACTCTTTTATCTTATATGTTCCCAGTCGGCTATGATACCTATTGGGTACCTTATGCTTCACATTTGGTGCTCACCATGCACACTGCATCTTCTGGTTCAGATCCTAGTGTGAGCCATCATTGCTAGCTCGTGGGAGACTCGTGCTTGGAGTTTGTGACATCCAAACTGAGGGTGAGCTCTTTGCGACCGGAGCTTGACTCTATTTTATCTTTTGTATATTTTGTACTCTTATAGCTTCAGAGGCATTATGTATATTTTACTTTTGGACCCTTATACTCCTTATGTAGACCCGGCTCTTATACGCTATGATACCAGGTTTTGGGTTTGGTTTAGCTTTCGCATTGTTATATTATTCTTGTTATCCATTTTCTTCATCTTGTTCTCTTGCATCCGCTTATTTAAACTGTTCTTCTACTTAGCTTGTTAGATAGTAGCCCATTACTGATCGTTCTGCGCTACGGGGATTGGTTCACCTACTGGGAGGTTGTAGGTGTCATCATGACCGAGAAATCGAGTCGTGACATGTATATATATGGAGAAAATGGGAGGTAAAACCTTGAAACCTTAGCCATTGGACAAGAGAAAGGACCGTAACAGTTCTGCTGTAGTGCTGCAGTACTGGCACTATACAGTGGCAGCAGTAGCAGCAACTTTACAGCTGTAAGGGTTGACTGTGTGAGAGAGAAGAACCTGATGTGTACCTGGTCCCTGTATCTAGTCCCTCATCAGGTTTGTCAATCATCCGAATAGAACCATAGTAGTTTCATCAATTCCCTTTAAATGAATACTTTCTCTTATATCTTTACAACTGTGGGAGTTGACTCGGATATATAGATCGGCCTGGTGCACATACATGGTCCCTCATCTGGTCCCTACCAAATAAGAAACCTTAGCAGCTTTTCTACATCTCTGTCATGGTTGGCAATATCTTTACAACTGTGAGAGTTGACTCGCACGGATTGGGATGGTGCACGTACTTGGTCCTTATGAAATAAGATCTCTCTGAGAGATAGTTCCTCTTGAATGATCATTTCACCTTGAATGATCATTTCAATTATACAATGTGTTCCCTTGTTCCCCCTGAGATCTTAATTCCCATGTTCTCCTTGAGATCGGCCTGGTACGTATATGGTCCCTCGACAGATTTCTCGACATGTTTGCCAAATCATCAAAACAAAGCATAGTACCGTAGTAACTATGCATCATCAAAGATGGTTATTTTACTGATCCTTGTGATTACCGTGGTCCATATAGTGATTCAAAATGTAATTCTAACTGTGGTCAGCCTACTCAAAGATGGTTAGTTTCGACATACTTCAATGCGTTGAATTTAACTCATCATATACTGACTTTGTAAAAAATATTTTACACTTTCAGAGTTGTATTTCAAGTCATTGTAACAAGTTACTTATCTCACTTATTTAGCTATTTTTGTAGGTACCATGTTCCACGTTTGTTCATGTCTAACAATGACGAAAATGAGTTAGTCTTATTTGAAGAATTCGGAGGCAACCCATCACTTGTGAATTTCTAAACAATTAGAGTTGGAACTGCTTGTGGAAATGCTTATGAAGAGAAGTTGATGAACATATCATGCCAAGGTCGACCAATTTCAGCTATAAAATTTGCCAACTTTGGTGAGACACAATGGACTTTTGGTTCTTTTGAAAAGGGCAGTTGTGAAAGCAACAAAGATGTACTTTCTATCATCTAAAAAAGAATGTGTTGGCAAGGAAAGTTGTTCTGTGGCTGCATCTGAAAGTGTTCTTGGATCAACTAATTGTGGAAATATTGCCAAGAGGCTTGTGGTGGAGGCCATTTATTAGTGTTAATTCTTCTTTCTTTCAGAATATAATTAACTTTGTCGTTTATTCTTAGATTTTGGTGCGGTAGCTTTCTCCTTAGAATGTCTATTTAGCATTTTGAACTTGGCTTACTTTTTGATGAGTAATGAAAATTTGAGCAAATCTTCTGGCGAAGCAAGGAGGTCAGATGCATATACTCCCTCCGTTTCAAAAAGAATGACCGATTTTGATTTAGCACGGAGTTTAAGAAAATAAAGAAGACTTTTGAATCATATGGTTTTAAATTAAAGTTATGTCAAATGTACCAAAATGCCCTTTAATCTTGTGGTCTTAACCATACCATGTGAAAAGTTAAAATTAAATTGTTGCTAAAAAATGAAAGAGTCATTCTTTTTTAAATGGACTAAAAAAGAAAGTAAGTAATTCTTTTTGAAATGGAGGAGTAATAATAACAAGAAGTAATGTGTTAACCAGTTCCTCCCTTGTTTGTCTTGGAAGTAATATAGAAATTAAGAATTATTTTTACAAAATAATAACGAATTGTAATACTTATTTTAGGGAAAGGGGTCAAATATACCCATCTACTTTTGTTATTAGTTAAGTTTGTCCCTCGTTATATTATCGGACTAATTTTACCTCTGTCAGTATGAAACTTAACAAAAATGCCTCTCAATTGGAAGGGTTTATCCAAATTAAATAAAATTACATTATTTCAATTGAAATTACCCATTTCAACGAATCCCCAATTAAATGGGACAACTACACAAATGCCCTTTAAAAGGAGTGACTTTGTATTTTTACCCCCCATAAAAGTGATCTTACAAAAATAGTCTTCCTTGTTTTTCATGTTTAGAGCAACTACCTTTTTGCCCCTCTACACCTCAAATATTTTTAAATAACTCTCAATGTTCATTTATTTCTCAACTTTTATATATATTTCTTTTTCTCTTTTTTCTTTTTCTTTTTTTTATTTCTATTTTTTCTTTTTCTTTTTTTATTTCTATTTTTTCTTTTTTTCTTTTTTTTTCTTTTTTCTCAACCTTTTTTTTTTTTTTTTGTTTTATTCTTTCTTCTACGTTTTTTTCTTTTTTCTCAATTTTTTTTTCTCCTCCAATTCTATTTTTTTCTCCTTTTATTTTTTATTTTTTTATTTTTTTATTTTTTTATTTTTTTATTTTTTTTATTTTTCTCAACCTTTATTTTTTGTTGTTTTTTTTCTTCATTTTTTTCTTTTTTTCTCAATATTTATTTTTTTCTCTCAACTTCTATTTTTTTATTTTTTCTTTGGTTTTTAATTTTTCTTTTCTCTTTTTTTTAATCAATTTTTTTGACCTTTATTTTTTTTATGAGATGGAGGCAAGACTTAGCCCAAAGACTTCCAAACAACAAATTACGCCCATGAGCAAGACTTGACACTAGTATGTTGTGTCTTGATTTATGAGATGTTTTATAACACTTGCCTCAGAGGCAAGACTTAGCCCAAGGACCTCTCAAAAAATACAAGTTACGCTCCATGGGCAAGAGTTCACACTACTTCATTATGTCTAAATTTATGAGATACTCTATAACTCTGGCCTTAGAGGCAAGACTTAGCTCAAGGATTTTTAAACAACAAGTTATGCCCCATGAGCAAGACTTGACACTACCTCATTGTGTCTTGATTTATGAGACATTCTATAACTCTTGCCTTAGAGACAAGACTTAGCCCAATGACTTTCAAACAACAAGTTACGTCCCATGGGAAAGAGTTGACATTATCATATTGTGCTTGATTTATGAGATGCTCTATAACGCTTGCCTAAGAGGCAAGATTTAGCCCAAGGACTTCCAAATAACAAATAACGCCCCATGGGCAAGAGTTGACACTACCACATTATGCGATGCTCTATAACTCTT
>QJPP01002807.1:0-161445 GCA_003996215.1 Jaltomata sinuosa | reverse complement strand
AAAGGTTGAGAAAAAAAAAGAACAAAAAAAAAAGTTAAGAAAAAAAAAGAAAATAAAGGTTGAGAAAAAAGAAAACGAGAATTAAAAAAAATTGAGAAAAAAGGAAAAAAAAGAAAAAAGATAAAAGAAAAAAGAAAAATAAAAATTAAAAGTTGAGAGACAAATGAACATAGAGAGTTATGGTGTAGAGGGGCAAAAATGTATATGTTCTATACATAAAAAGAAAGGAAGGGTATTTCTTAAAGACTTTTCTTATGAGGGGCATAAATTAAAGACCACTCACTTTTGAGGACACTCCATGTAATTTCCTGCAATTAAATCCCACTTGCAACCCATCAAACTAAGAGTAAATTTCAAGAAAATAAAAAAGAAATCAGCCTTTTTCTTTTTCTTTTTCTTTTTTAAGTGTCATGGATTTACAGATCTATGGTTTCTTGTTTACTTTGATCATCTTCTTCTCCATTATTGGTGCTACATTACAAGAAAATTCATCTTATAAACATCAAATGTCAGCAACTACAGCTCCTTAGATTAAGTCAAATTTCAATTCTTGTAGCCCTTTTGGAATCTCACTACACTGACTCTCTTAACTAGTTGAAAAGGATCTTCTTCTTCAAATACTTGAAGGAGCTGTCACTAAGCACAATTATTGACAACAAATTTTAAAGTGATGAAAAATAAATTGCAATCATAAAAATATATATGATGAAACAGAGATTTATTGATAAATATTTATGAGTACAATTTTGTTTCTCCTTTGATTCTTCTCTTCGATTTTTCTCCGTGATTCGAGGGATGTCAAAAACGTATTCTCAAATTTAGGATGATCTAGATCTTCTTGTGATATATTTGATTGCTAGGAACGTCGGTAGTTGCTTTGGCTTTAACAAAGGAAGTATTTGATGCCTTGATCTCTTTATGAATATCCCAAGCAAAGTTTATGGAATTTCGAGATGCCTTTTCAAGGGAAAGACCCTCCTCTCTTGCTTCATGCCTTTTCCGACTCTGATTGGGATGGTGATCAATCATCTACTACAGCCTATGTTGTGTTTCTTGGCTGCCATCCAGTCTCATGGAGTTCTAAGAAACTACAAGTTGTGGCTCGTTCTTCAATGGAGGCAGAATACAGGGCCATTGCGGCTGCCACTTCTGAACTTTGTTGGGTGTGTAATCTTCTCAAGGAGTTGTCTATTACTCCCGCTCAGACACCGGTCATCTACTACGATAATATTGGTGCTACATATGTTTGTGCTTGAACTTGATTATCATTTTGTCCATAAATTAGTCCAGCAAGGTCTTCTTCAGGTTTCTCATGTTTCATCGAGGACCAACTAGCTGATATGCTCAAAAAATCTCTTCCAAGTGGTTCTTTTAAGCTGTTACGTTCCAAGATTGGCATCTTTGATCGACCTACCATCTTGCGGGGTATATTAGAGATATATCTTAAATTGATTATTGTTAGGAGACTTCCCACTCACACGTAAGTGTATGTGGTCATCCAAGTAATATATACTGGTTAGTCCGGATATCGTACCCAAGAGATTTATGACTTAACAAATATTCTAAATTATTCCTATACTGCTAAAATAAATAAGTATGAAGGTAACTAAAGATCTAAAATAAAATGAAAGAATTAAACGCAAGTAAATAATGATTTTAGTTCCAAGTTTAGAGAGAATTCCAGGGTCACAGCTTTATTACGCAATCATAAGTAGTAGTCACTTGAATCGACTTGTTCGTTCACCTAGTTATTGATTTTGGAGTTGATTTTACAACTATGATCTTTCGAGCCTCTAGTTGCCTATCCAAAATAGCATCACAACTACATCATTGAGCGGGGATATGACATCTTATTCCGAACGTATTTATATATCTTCTCGTATAAACCAAATAAGGCGTTCTAGGTATATTTCTATCCTAGTCGCTAACCTACTCTTTACATTACAAAAGAGAGGCCTTTCTCCTTATATTCCTCGGTCTATCTTATTGATTCTTCTCCCGAGTTCACAACAAAATTATATATTTATCTTAATGGCAGTCAAGCATCAAAATACTAAACACAAGAATATAAGAACAACTAGTAATGGCAAATAAACTAATCAATTCAACTTCATACTAAATAATCATGCGTTTGTTGATGTGACGCCATTTTACGTCACTTTCGACTCCTTTTTACTAAGAACAATCGTACGTTTTCAAGCAACCATTGTTGTTTTTGATGTTTTTATGTTGTATTTGTAGGAAATGGAAACAAACACGGGAACGGAAGAAAATACGCGAAAAATAACATTCTGCCTAAGAGTGACGGCCTGAGTGACGGCCCGTCACACATGTGACGGTCCGTCACTAGGACCGTCAACTTGAGGCAGTGTTGCTGCCAAGCAGTGACGGCCTAGGCGACGGTCCGTCACTGCCTTGACGGTCCGTCAAGCCTGGCCGTCAAGCTTAGGCAGTGGCGCGCCAGCGGCTGTCCGCGTTTTGGACTCCTAACCCGTTTTGGATTTGGTTTCTTTGACTCCTATAAATACCCTAGGATAGGTTTATTTTATTGATTCATTCACCCATTAGTTTAAAACACGTTTTAGTTATTTTTTGGAGAGCAAACAACACGGTTCATTTGTATTGAACTCGTGTTCTTGATTCATTCGTAAGTTCTTGGTATTTCTTGTTCTTGGATATTGGAAGATTGATTGTTTCATTATATTGTAAGACTTTTCTTCCCTTTATTATGAATTCAACTATTTTCTCTTCTTCTTCGAGCATGAGTAGCTAAAACTCCCGCAACTAGGGTTGTGGGAGCCATGGCTAAAGTAGCGATATAGATTCCGGGTAGCGACGGGTTCAATGTACGTGTAGTCACGTTGTTAATCATAATTTATGTCACGTTTTCTAGTGGTTGCAAACATTAGAACATGCCTAGGTTTAATTTGCTTGAGTAAAGAGATTAAAACCGGAAAAACTTGATTAACAACAAGGATTCGAGACTACTAACTCTCGTCTAATGATTAATGCCGTAACTGGATTAAGCTACTTGATGTTAGGATTGAGAGCTAAAAAGCACATCTTTTTGAGATCGAGAGAAGATAAAAGGAAATTTGGTTATTTGGTCGAGAGACGTTTAGACGATACAATTGACGCAATCACATCGTGACACGCATATAGAAAGAACCCGGTTAAGCCTAGAATCGACATTGTTACAAAAGCCATGGTGAACACGTCCCTAGTTCATTCTCTCCTATTGATTAATTCTCTTACATAATTGTTGCTTTTGTTCACGTTGATTACAAAACTCCCCCTTTAATTACCGGAAATGATTGACGACTAGTCACGTACTTCACTAAAGACTTAATCTTCATCATATTCTCTGTGGGATTCGACCCCAACCTAGTTGGGTTCTATATTTGACTACGACCGCTTACGCTTCGTTAATTTGAGGTGTAGTTTGGGCGTTATCAAAAAGTGGCGCCGTTGCCGGGGAATACGGTTTTTGATTAAGTCTGGTGTGTTTATTTGACTCTGAGTCATAATTTCCTGCTTTTATTTTTGTTTGTTGTTTTTGTTTTTGACAGGGTACAGATTTGTGCATGCCAAGTACCCGAGGTTCGGGGGAACAAATTTTACCTTACGACCCCGAACTTGCGAGAACATTGAGGCAGAATATGGCCGCACAATTAAATGCAGCAAGGATCGCTGCAGAACTGCAGGCCCAACAAAATTTGAATGCTGGTGGTCTGCAGGATGATGTGGTACGGAATGATGAGGATCTCGATTTAGATGGAGCTGGCGCTACGGGCGCCATTATTGTTCCACCGCTACCGCCCGGAGCCAAGTTCAACATCACTAGCACGATGATCCAACTGTTGAACTTGAGAGGAGTGTTCTGCGGTGTTGCTGGTGACGATGCAAATCAGCACTTGATGAACTTCGTGGGCATCTGCAAATCGTTCGAATTGCCAGGAGTGAGTCAGACAGCGATCAGGCTCAGATTGTTTCCGTTGTCTCTGTCTGATGAGGCAGCGTTGTGGTTGACAGAATTGACCCCCGACTCTATCGCAATGTGGGGCGAGTTGAGAGGAGCTTTCCTAGAAAGGTTCTTTCCTCCCTCTCGGATGATACAGTTGAGGGACGAGATTAGCAACTTCAGGCAGCAACCGCACGAAGCACTGCACGAGACTTGGTTGCGATTCAAGAAAAAGCTGACACAGTGCCCCAACCATCAGCTGAACAACGAATTCTTGATGCAGACATTCTACAGGGCACTAAATTCGGCTACCAAGCCAACATTGGACAACGCAGCAGGTGGAGCGTTTATGGGTCGCACTTTTGACGACGCCACAACTATTTTGGACAGGCTCACCAAGACCAACAGGGCCTGGCACACACGAGATTCAGAGGTTGCAGCTAGCACCTATACAGTTGGTATGTCAGCTGAGCAGCGTAGGAAAGAAGAGGAGCGCGACCAAGACATGGCGCACCTGAAAACGCAGTTGGATCTCCTGACAAGGCACTTGACGTCAGGAAGTATAGAGAAGGTACAAGCTGTGGGTTCCCAAGGTACAGAGACTGAGGAGGCAAATTACTTGGGGGGTTTCCAGGGAAACCAAGGTCGGAATTATCAGCGAGACAACCACTATGAGAAAAGTGGTTACAAAGATCGCGACCAAGGATGGAGGAACAACACCGATAGAGGTGGGTTGTATATACCACCTGGTAATCGGGATAAAACTGGCAGCGAAGCTGAGACATCCAAACTTGAGAACATGATGGCGAAGATGCTGCTGAAGGTGGAATCAACTGACTCTGGGGTAAAGGCAATACGGACTAAATTATCAACATTGAGTCAAGTAGTCGAGTCACATTCCACCGCTATCAAGCAATTAGAGCAGCAAGTGGGTCACATCTCGGCATCTCTAAACCCAAGGAAGACGGGTGCCTTGCCGAGCGACACCACTCATCCGAGGAATGACGCAAGTTGTATGGCGATCATGACCAGAAGCGGTAGAACGTTACCGGAATCACATCCGGTAATTCAGACTCAAGGCGAGATTGCGGATGATGAAGAGGCGGTAGAGGAGGAAACTCCAAAGCCCGCGGAGAAACGCAAGGAAGCTGAAAAGCTTCCAACTATGATGTTTCGACACCCACCCCCTTCCCCCAGAGGTTGAAAAAGAAAGCTGACGATGGTAAGTTCCTGAATTTCATGACCATGCTGAAACAAATCTCAATAAACATACCATTGGTAGAAGCGCTGGAACAAATGCCCGGTTATGCCAAGTTCATGAAGGACTTGATTACAAAGAAGCGGACGGTAAGTTTTGAGCCGGAAGACAACCTCCATCACTGCAGCGCTATTTCCTCTAGATCGTTAGTGGAAAAGAAAGGAGATCCAGGTGCGTTCACTGTTCCATGTACCATCGGGAAGCTCAACTTCGGAAGAGCTATGTGTGATCTTGGTGCTAGTATCAATTTGATGCCGCTAGCAGTGTATGACAAATTAGGGTTGGGAGCTCCTAAACCAACGTCCATGAGAGTGATGATGGCGGACCGTTCGGTAAAGCGACCCGTAGGGATATTGTCGGATGTGCTGGTCAAGATTGGTAAGCTTATATTCCCGGCCGACTTTGTGATCTTGGATTGCGAAGTGGACTTTGAAGTTCCCATAATCTTGGGACGACCATTGCTAGCCACAGCAAGAGCATTGGTTGACATGGAGAAAAACGAACTGACCTTCCGATTGAACAATGAAGTGTCAAGTTCGATGTGTCTAAATTGATGAAGCAACCAAGTGACATGAGGGTGGTCGCGGTCATCAATGCCATTGAGGAACCTCCTGCGGATGTGCACCTTGAGGAGAAGTGTTTGGTCGAGACTCTAGCTGTTGTAAGAAGTATGGCGCGAGAGCGTAAACATGTAGAGGAAGGCGGTGAAATTAAATCTAGAAAACGAAAACACCGCAAGAGAATCTGCAAAGAAAGAGCGAAGAAGTTGTCGCGACTAGCGATGGAGCCCAAAGAGGAAGCTGGAACGCCACACTCCATCGAGTTCTCTTGTTTTGGAGACCCTGGCGGTCTCCAACATCATTCCGGAATTTGAGTCATATCGACTTCACAGGTATTCCTTTATTCTCACAGTTTTTAGTTCATATGGATGCATTGGGGACAATGTATGAGTCTAAGTTGAGGGTGTTGGGAAACCTGTAAGTCACCACCGAGGGTTTTTGTTGCCGTGTTTCTTTTCCCTCCGGTGTGCTATCTAGTAGAACCGACATGTTTAGGTTGTTGTTTTAAAATTTTTTTTTAGTGTCTATAGCAAAGCATGAGATTTCTTATCAAAGTAGCGCCCCTTTAAAAAAATTTTGGTTTTGTACTTATGATGAAACGATTGACTGTCTGGATCCTTGAATGTCATTGTGTGATTATGATTAGAATGAGTATGCTTAAGCCGAGCGGTTGTTTGATAGTTGGTAGCGATATAGTTTCTTGGTGCCAAGAGTGTGTGAGCTTATTGTTATAAATTCTTACTCTGTGCATGCATCTAGAACTTGCCCGGTCTATTTTGTTAAGTTCGAAGTTTGGTTGCTTAGGAAAGGATCACAGGCCCTTTTTGTGTGCAGTCCACTTAACCTAAAAGACCGTCCAAATATAAATAATCCCTTGATCCCTGTTTGAGCCATAATTGATCTTATTCTTTCAATAACCTGTCACCATTCCTGTTTAACTTTGAAACCCTATTTTGGCCCTGGTCCTTCCTTGGACATCGTGCACCTCAACTCAGGCAATCAGCCTAAGTTGAGGGTGGCTACTATAGAGGTAAACCTTGTGTTGGCCCTGGTCCTCCCTAGGACATTGTGCACCTCAACGCAGGCAATCAGCTTAAGTTGAGGGTGGCTACTACAGAGGTGAGTGATAAGAAAAAGAGGATGGAGAAGATTGGTTGTGAATAGAATGGAAAGTCCGGGTGTGTGCCTAAGAAAAGAAAAATAAAAAGAAGTGAAAAAGATTGAAAAAGTAATAAAAAGAATATTCAAGATAAAGAGGCCGCACCCGTAGCTAGAAAGAAGGAAATAAAGAGGTGAATAAGGATGGACAAAGTAACGTTATATGGTAAGAAGATGTCGGTAGTTCCAAGGAGGGCTTAGTCACTAACCCCTAAATGTATCATACCTGCACCCGAAGCCTCATTACAAGCCAGTACAAGTCCTGTAGTGATCCTGAGCGGCTTTCTGAAAAAATGAAATAGAATAGTAAGGGCAAGCCTATGGTATCGCATGTGCATTGTTTGAAATCGTTGTGAGTGTGAGCGCTTACCTAGTCCCAAATCTTGTGTGTGGGATTTCTTTATGGTGAGGGCACCAAGATGTCTATATTGTCTATTGATTGTTAGGATAGCTGCGCGTGTGTATGTAGAACGTTCTATCATATCGGAATTACATGTTTGGATCCTTGCAAGTTAGTGTTTCATACATTCGTGACACGAGGGAGCTTGATTTAATCGAATAAGTTTTGAATGACCATGAGTTGCTATAGACATGAGTATGTTTCTTAGTTGAGTCGTAGTATTGTTTTTATGTTATGTTGCTTGAGGACAAGCGAACGTTTTAAGTTGAGGGTGTTGATGTGACGCCATTTTACGTCACTTTCGACTCCTTTTTACTAAGAACAATCGTACGTTTTCAAGCAACCATTGTTGTTTTTGATGTTTTTATGTTGTATTTGTAGGAAATGGAAGCAAACACGAGAACGGAAGAAAATACGCGAAAAACAACATTCTGCCTAAGAGTGACGGCCTGAGGGACGGCCCGTCACACATGTGACGGTCCGTCACTGGGACCGTCAACTTGAGGCAGTGTTGCTGCCAAGCAGTGACGGCCCAGGCGACGGTCCGTCACTGCCTTGACGGTCCGTCAAGCCTGGCCGTCAAGCTTAGGCAGTGGCGCGCCAGCGGCTGTCCGCGTTTTGGACTCCTAACCCGTTTTGGATTTGGTTTCTTTGACTCCTATAAATACCCTAGGATAGGTTTATTTTATTGATTCATTCACCCATTAGTTTAAAACACGTTTTAGTTATTTTTTGGAGAGCAAACAACACGGTTCATTTGTATTGAACTCGTGTTCTTGATTCGTTCGTGAGTTCTTGGTATTTCTTGTTCTTGGATATTGGAAGATTGATTGTTTCATTATATTGTAAGACTTTTCTTCCCTTTATTATGAATTCAACTATTTTCTCTTCTTCTTCGAGCATGAGTAACTAAAACTCCCGCAACTAGGGTTGTGGGAGCCATGGCTAAAGTAGCGATATAGATTCCGGGTAGCGACGGGTTCAATTTACATGTAGTCACGTTGTTAATCATACTTTATGTCACGTTTTCTAGTGGTTGCAAACATTAGAACATGCCTAGGTTTAATTTGCTTGAGTAAAGAGATTAAAACCGGGAAAACTTGATTAACAACAAGGATTTGAGACTACTAACTCTCGTCTAATGATTAATGCCGTAACTGGATTAAGCTACTTGATGTTAGGATTGAAAGCTAAAAAGCACATCTTTTCGAGGTCGAGATAATAGAAAAGGAAATTTGTTTATTTGGTCGAGAGACGTTTAGACGATACAATTGACGCAATCACATCGTGACACGCATATAGAAAGAACCCGGTTAAGCCTAGAATCGACATTGTTACAAAAGCCATGGTGAACACGTCCCTAGTTCATTCTCTCCTATTGATTAATTCTCTTACATAATTGTTGCTTTTGTTCACGTTGATTACAAAACCCCCCCTTTAATTACCGGAAACGATTGATGACTAGTCACGTACTTCACTAAAGACTTAATCTTCACCATATTCTCTGTGGGATTCGAACCCAACCTAGTTGGGTTCTATATTTGACTACGACCGCTTACGCTTCGTTAATTTGAGGTGTAGTTTGGGCGTTATCATTTGTATTGGTAACCCCAGAACAAAGGTTCTTAGCCACTCATGCTAATCAAAAACACAAATAATAATGTTTTCATCCAAAGCTATGACTAAGAAAAGGAAGAAGAAACGAAACCTAATGGTGACTTCTAATCTCTGTCTTGTGCTCTGAAAATATGATAAAACCCTTACAAAAGATGCACAAGGTTCTATTTATAGGGCTTGTGAAATAACTCCTTTTCCTTCTTGGAATCGGAATAGGAAAAAGCTGAAATTCCACGTCGGGTATGGGGCTGGCGCGACGCGCCAAGGATGCGCCAGGCCTGGGCTTCAACAGTTCTGGTGTTGGGGCAGTGCCCCACCAATGCGCCAAGGTGACCCTGCTGAAGTTTGGGGTCTGGGGTGCCGCACTAGGTGTGCTCCAGTGCTTATTTTCTCTTCTTTGTTTGCTCCCGAGCATTCTGCTACGTCACTTTCATGCTTTACACTCTTCCGTTTCTTTTTTCAATGGTTAGTTTCCTGCGTCAATTTACCTGAAAGCATCTAATCATGTATCTTAGTACACCATATAGCAATTCAACTCAAAACACACAATATATAGTAAGTAATGTTCTTAAAATATAAGGTAAACATGGGTAAAATACGATAAACGGACATATAAATATACCCAAGATCACCATCCCACACTTAAACCTTTGTTCGTCCTCGAACAACTCACTACCATATATGCTAAGCTTCACCATACACACCTAAGGAACTTTCCATCCTCACTTGTAAGCGGCTAGACAATTTTCATCATGACTTTCGTAGTTCATATAGCAAGCAATATCCAAACACCCTTTTTAGCTCTAAGATTTTTCACTTGATAACCGACTCTTTATCATAATATCGGGTCAACATGCTCATCCGTAAACAAAGCAAGTAATAACACTACCAAATATATGCCATGAGTGCCCTCACAATTTAGTATTGCCCTTATTTCCAATCACACCAATTTAATTTAATTTCAATGGGGCATTTTGAATCACTAAATTACTCACTCTTTCAAAAGATGTTTCAAACATATCATAACATACCATAGGCTTGCTCTTAGTGTATCGTGAATTCACAAAGAAATCACATTCATAGAATCAAAAGAACTTTCATTCAGTTGTAATGTCAACTTTGGGACGGGTAGGATACTTTTCGGCACAAAGTGACTCTTTTCCCTGTTGCACATGACACTACATTTTTACTCCTTTCTTACTCCTTCTTCCTTATTTTCTCCCATGTTTACACCTTTTTTCACTACCACTTATTCTATCTACTTCTCGCCCTTTATTTGATGCGTACTTGTTACTAGCAAAACCTTTTTATTTAATCATTTTTCTCTTTTCTTTTTGACTACTAACAACAAGCACTTTGCAAATTTTTTTACCGGATCCACATCTTTCTTTCACTACATTCACCTTCCCTTTCATCTACCCTTCTCCTTTCGTTTCCCTAAATATTTTTTTTTCAATAACTTTTCAAGTACATAGTGCATTAGGGACTTTCATTTGGCTCAAATTCATAGGGTATTAACAAAGTGGATGGGCTCATTAAGCGGCTTAACAAAGAAATAGGCTTTAAGGCTCAAAGGGGATTCACTAGTGGCAATGTCAAGGTGTTACAAACAATCATCAAAGAAACAAGAAAAAAATGGCTTTTCAAGAAAATACCTTAATCATATTCCACAAATTTCATGCTAGTCAAATTTCACACACATGCGGGGCAAGTTGTAGATGCTGCTCTATGCAAGAAATCAATCAAAAACTCACACACATGGCACCATGATGCATATATAAGAAGGTTACACTTGCATGCTCATACACAAACACATTGAGTGAATTTACACAATTAAGCCCATTTCCTTCATTTTTCGAGTCTAGTTAAAGAGCCTATGTGTCTCTCATAAAGTTCTCTCTCACTTGTATGGCTTCGCATGAACTACCCATGACGTCTAACTAATACTCCAAGTGGGATTTCTATGTTTCAAAGGCAACACTCCTAATTCGACAATCCTATGACTAATTTTCCCTTAAGACGGTCGTCATCCATCCATCATCAGGACAAGTCAGTACTACTATGACTTACCTAAAAAAATCTATCTAAAAATAAATCTACCCAGTTCAAAGGGACTATCCTCAGGAAAAGAACCGAAAATAAAAGTCGAGAAACCCAACCTAAAAAAAAATTAAAAACAAACCTAACTAAACATACTACCAACCATCCTCCTTAAACAACAAAAAAAACCAGTCACACAACGCTCACAACACTCAAGATTTAGCAATGAAAATCATAGGAAGTCTCTTCTCCACCCCACACTTAAACATAGCACTGCCCTCGGTGATTCAAATAAGTACAAAAGTGAAGAGTGAGAGAAGGAACTCTCTGGGCCTCTAGGCATCGTCCTCATCATCATCAGGAATGAATTCTTGATCCTGATCAGTTGTAGTATCATCAACCGCCATCAAAGCAGTGTCAGCATCATCGACCTCATCATCCTCATCATCCTCATCGTTATTAGTGTTATGTATGGTCAGCTCATCATCATCCAAAGGCTCTTGGAATTTCGGACCCATCTTACACATATACATTGCACTATCGGTCAATGGGTACCGGTCACTTAGCGCAGTCATTCTTCCTCGGTCGCAGATCGACCGCTAATCCTCAACTGCAGCTCCACCATCCCATACATTCTGCCCATCCAACTATCATCCCATGCCTGACGGTCAGCATTAGAGGGTATCGGCCCGTGTGAAGTGTCTTGGGGCTTAGTCTTTGTAACATCAACCAATTGACTCACCAGGTAAGGGACTTGGGGCGGGCACATATCATGAATTTCCTCTTCAATATCCTCTTTCCTTATGAAGTGGGTCACCAATCCCCCATAGCAAAAATGCCACCTTTTGTTATTCCAGAACTTCATCATGTTATGCCTCAGCATCGATACCACATTAATTGGCATTCCCTTCATGAGCATGTATACCAATACCACCCTATATTTAGTCACCTCGGTTGTATGTTTGCACGATAGAAGGGTGCTACAAACAATTTTTAGCCACACTCTCGCTTCTTGATTGAAATAAGCATAATGCAAGGTGGCATGTCGCCCAATGTCCATACTTCTCTCCTAACGAGCTGTTGAATTTACACCACAAAGTGTATGGCGTATGTCTCGGTACGGTGGCTCCTCTTTCATCTCCAAGTAAGGTGCGTCATCGACATGTGGCATCCCCAAAAATTCATTCAAAACCCGTGTGGTAAACCAGAGTACCTTTCCTCGAACATGGACAGATTGTACTTCTCCTCTTTTAGAAAGAAATACAATTACAAAACCATTCAAAGAAATAGAGATCTGGACAGATTTTTTGCCTTTGATGTTCACTGATCGAGATAATGTACATAGGATTTTTCTCCTTATTTTTGTGAGCTTAACATGAAATTTACATCTTTTTGTAGTGAATGGAATAGGTGTTGACTATTTTTTTAGGATAACTTACATAAAACACACATTTTTGGAGCTAATTACTCTTTTTTCCACCTCATTTCGCTCGGATACATCGCCCCAAGGCGTGATACATCGCCTCACATCTGGATAATTACCTTTGATACATCGGGGCTATGTATCACGAGGTGAGGTGATGTATCACGACCTGGAGCGATGTATCAGAGTGTTTACATATGGTATATTAAGTAATTAAAATAAAGTAGTGGGAGAGTTAGTAAATATGGTACGGAGGTATGTCTCTTTTGTCAGTTTAACCATTTTTTAAAAATTCTTTGTACTTTAATGTTCATTCGATAAAGTGCAATTGGGGAATCTTAAATTGGTTGACTACCTGAACTTTTACCATGTTGGTAAGGGTTTTGATTCTCGTCTTGTAATTTTCTTCCTCATTTTTTATTTCCCTACTCCCAATTCCTAAACTTATAAAAAAACTAAAAATAAAAAGAAAAAAGAAAAAAGTGCAATTCTGTTTTTTTTTAAAAAAAAATTTACTTGTTCTTATTGGTGCATTATATTAAATAAATTACATAATACTTTCATAAGTTACGTTGTTCAAATTTATAAGAGAAGAAACTCCACTTTTTTGAACGCATTTACTCAGATTAAAAAATCTTTTTCATGCTTATGACTTTCATTTGTTAAAAAATTTATACATTAATTTCCTCCTTCCAAATATATTTAATTGTGGCATTGTTAGCTTCAAGCAAATATTAATAATCTTCAGTAATGACTCAAAAAGGGTAATATTAAATGTTCTTCACTTTGATAAGCTTGATAACAAGTAATCTGTTTCACTTTTAATTTCTTTTAAGTAAAGTTACTTGTTTAAATATGTGTTTTATGACGAAGCATCAAATTCCATAACTTGTACCAAGTTGTAACTTATGAAGTAGACTCATCAATCACTACATCAAAATAAATTATCATAGGATGTAACTTAAATTTGAAGAACGACTTTTTACATCAAATGTTTGATGAATATGAAGAATTTACATAGGTATCTTTTTGAAAAAATTGTGGCTTAAATAAATTGACGGCCGCAATATTTTTACACTATGAATATATATAAATAAATTTATTTTTACCGTAACAAGTTAAATTGTGTATAAGTTAATGTTTAGTTGCTACATGTGGTTTCACTGCAGCCACATCACTCTCTCCTCCCTCCTTTCATTCTCGTCGGTGAACTAATGGATCATAATTTTTCTTTTCATTTGCAAGCTGTTTTAGGGCTATTAGCATTTGTATTCTTGCCCATAATAATTAGCCCCTGAAATCCCTGGTGCATGGCCTATTATAGGGCATCTCCGTCAGCTGAGTGGTACCGATAAAAATGTCCCATTTGCTCGTACTTTGGCGGCATTGGCCGACAAATACGGACCTGTTTTCACATTAAGAATGGGAATGTATCCTACTTGATAATCAGCAATTGGGAAGCAGCTAAGGATTGTCTCACAACTCATGATAAGGATTCCATGGCTGGCCAAAGCATCGGTTACAAGTACGCGAGGTTCACTTATGCTAATTTCGGTCCTTATTATAACCAAGTTAGCCCTAACACAAGTACTCTCGAGCACTAAACTCGAGAAAATGAAGCATATACGTGTCTCTGAAGTGGAAAATAGCATCAAAGACTTGCATTCCTTGACGCGGGTAAAAAAGAATCATGAAGTGAATATAAGTGAATGGTTTCACCAATTGACTTTAAACATAATTGTGAAGACCATATGTGGGAAAAGATACAGCAAAATAGAGGAGGATGAGGAGGCAAAGCGTTTTAGGAAGGCATTTAAGGGTATCATGTATGTTGTAGGGCAAATTGTTTTGTATGATGTAGTTCCATTCCCGTTGTTCAAATATTTTGATTTCCAAGGGCATATAAAATTGATGAAGAATATCTATAAGGAATTGGATTCTATTCTTCAAGGTTGGTTGGAGGATCATATGAAGAAAAAAGATGTAAGTAATGAAGATCAAGATGCCATAGATGCCATGCTTAGGGCGACAGAGCTTAATGAATTCAAAGCCTATGGTTATTCTCAGGCCACAAGTCATCAAGTCAACTGTCTTGGTAAGTTTATGTCGCCATTGTTATTTAATTTTGTACTCCCCCACTGTAAACCTATTTAACCGACACAGAATTTAAGACAAAAATTAAGAGTTTTGATCCTTGTGATCTTAAATACTCCTATGTTATATTTCAATCGTTCCTAAATAAGTGGTTTTTAGCTTTTTTATTTTTTTCCTAAATAAGTTGTGTTTTAGATAATCAAAAAGATATTAATGATGTTTTTCTAATTTTATCCTTCTTTAAATTAAAAGATTTTTACATAACTTAGAAATTATTAAAGAGTTGCATCTTTTTCAAAGTATTTATTAAGAGTAAGTTTGTAAAAACACTCTTTGTTTTCTAGAAATGAGCAAATTTTCTAAAAGGGTGTGTCTAAGATAAAACAACCACTTATTTAAGAATGGAGAGAATAACAATAGTTATTTGGTTATTGTTGAGGATATAAATAATAAATAAAGTGTATCCTCTTTAATAATTTAAGTTTTTAGATGAGATGCAATAACCCTTCAACATGGTATCGAATAATTAGAGAGAGGTTGCCATATATTATATTCTCTTTCCATTTCAATTTGTTTGGTCTATTTTGACTTGATACGGAGTTTAAAAAAATAAAAAAACTTTTAAATCTTATTAAATTAAAGATATGTCAAATGTACCAAAATGTCTTTTAATTTTGTGATTTTAAACATGTCATGTGAAAAGTTGAACAAAGAGTTGCTCGAAAGAGAAAGAGTCATTCTTTTTTAAACGGGTTAAAAAGAAAAGTAGGTCAAACAAATTAAAACGAAGAGAGTAATACGAGAATTTCTACATGTTTGGGCCATGAAAAAAGAATGAGGACTGCATGTGACGGGCCGTATCGGGAGTAAAATTAAGTAAAAATATTCTCTTCAATAACTTAAGTTTTAAATAAGATAATCACACATTTCAATAGTAATAAAAGTTTTTGTGCTTTTAAATATGTCCTAACATTTATATGAATATGAAAATTTGTCACTAACTGTGAAGTTAGATGTTTTGGTAAATTGATTTCAAATTAGAAAGATTCTTTTTAAAACAAATTAAAAAGGAAACATCAGATAAACAAGAAAGCAAACATCAGATAACCAAAATGCTTAAATGTAAGCACTACGATTTTCTATTATGCTTACATTTTTTGTATATCTTAAATGCTTAAACTGATGATGCATTAAATATTTTTTCACTCCATCTTGCCTTTCATTGTAATAACTTAGCATTTATTTCTAAACTGTTGCAAATTAAATAACGTATATGTGCAGAGTTTGATCTTGGATGGCTCTGACACAACAGCTGTTCATTTGATATGGATAATGTGTTAGGATAAACTATTAACCATGCGTTTTGATATAATATTATTTATTGAATGATTATTTATTTATTTAATTCAATAAAGTATTACATGAAATAGATCATTTTGTCATACATGTGTCCTCAACTTATATAGTAGATGATTTGGTGTATAGAGTTTGAGCTTATACACAGAAGATTAAATCATCAGTTCCTATAAGTTAAAGTTATAGTTCACAATCGTAGATGGGAATTTGGACAAACCATCAGAATGATTGTAGCACGAGATTAAAAGTAATTTATCTTGATTACGAGAACGGTGTAGTTCTAACTTCTCGTGCTAGTGCATTTTGTATGTATTGAACATGACCGAGTAGAGATAGATGTTTTAGACTGACTGATAAAAACATATTCTCTAAACTATTAAATTTACTTTTATTCTCAATCTTGATATAACTATTATGAGTTGTATATATTAATTATCGTTTTGATTTATTAAAAGGCAAGATCCTGAGATGGGTCAACATGCCTGATAGATTGGATGATAATAATATATATTGGTGAAATAATAAGCTAGTTAATAGAATTCATGTCTCGGTATAGAGATTGATGATACACCTTTTATGAGAAGCTTATAAGTTTTCATATGTAAACCCGGCCGGTGGATTTATGAATTCGACATATGAAATAAGTTAAGTATTGCTCTAAAGGAAATTAATCATTAATTAAATTCGTCAGTAATTTAATGTATTGATTAGTATCTGTAATCTTAACATGAGAATTGCATAAATGTTTAATAAGGAATTATGAAATATAAATAGAGGAGTGCAATTACGAATTTCTAGTGGAATGATTTGTAATTTATTATGGTAAGATAATTTAAATTAATATTTTAAATTATTTTCATAATAGGGAGCCTCAGTAATTAATTATGTGGTTCCTACAGTGTCCATATTTAACTAGAACTCACAATTCTATTTTCTAAGGGAAAGGGAAAAAGAAAAATAAAGTACACATTTGTTTCTTGTTTTTGAAATAAAAGTACACGTTTTTTTTTTTTTTTGAAACATAGGTATGTTTCTTATTCTCCCTTTTGAATTGGGAGAACTCCTCTATAAATAGGGGTTCTTCAAACCTAGAAAAAAAAGATTTAGTTTTCTAAACAATACTTGCCCACTCAAGTACTGAGAGAGTTCGGCTGTGAATTTGGGATCACTGGAGAAGACCGTAGAACTGAAGTTGGACTTGCTTCAAGATATTTGTTCACGTTTCAAGAGGTAATTCTTGGTTAATTTTCAGCATACTTGATGTGTACTACGTGTTGGTATTTGTTGTCTATTATTCATGTAAGCAGTAAATTACTGGAATGCTTCTGTTGCATGTACTATTTTCCAACAATTGGTATCAGAGCCACGCTTACATCTAAATAGATAATAAGTAATAAACGTATGTTCAATTATGCGTGAGAATAGATGGCAAAAGTGAATAATTTTTTCTTAATTGGAAGTTCTTTAATTTTGTATTATTGAACCCAAAGAAATTTGAATTTCGAAAACAAGAGGAAAAATCAACTGTTGGGTGTATTTTTCTGTTTCACATGAATGTCGACGGTGTCCCATGATTCTTGAAGAAATTAATTCTGAAAAGTTTTGAATTAATAAAAGCATATTTTAGTATAATATAATATTCAATGGATTATTGCAATATTGTTCTCAACATGTCACCATTTTCATCATGTGTATGATGCATGAGATGGTATAGAGACATTGATGTGATATTTTTTCTGGAAAAAATTTTTGTATGAAAAATTTGTGGAGAAAAAAAAATTTCAATTGGTCATAAAAGTTCGTTCTCATGATCACCTAGATTAAATAGTATTGAAGTATTAAGTTTATGTGTTGGCTTAGACCTTCCTCCATATCGGGTGAATTTAATACAAGTCACTACGTATTTAATTGCTAGTTTGATAATCTGTATGAACTCTCCTAACTGAGTGATACATGATTGGATCAATGTAACTAGGGTTTTTGATTTTCACTTGACTTAAACTAACAGTATACTCTCCATCTGAGTTAGATCTGTAAAAGTTTATGGAGTGAATAATCGGTCATTATGTATGTGTATACATATGTGTGTGAGATGGTATATGGAATAGTATTTGGTGCAATTTTTTTGGAAAATTTTAGAGTACATAAATTTGAAACAAAAAAAATTATTTAGTGATCAAAAGGTTCATTGCCATAAATACCAAGATTAAATAGTAATGAAGTATTAAATATATGTGCTGGCTTAGACCTTCCTCCATATCGAATAAATTTAATATAAGTTACTACGTATTTAATTACTTGTTTGATAATCTGTATTAACTCTCCTTAACTGAGTAATATATGATTGGATCAATGTAACTAGGGTTTTTTGATTTTCACTTGACTTAAACTAACAGTAGACTCTCCATCTGAGTTAGGTCTGTAAGAGTTTATAGAGTGAATAATCGGTCATCATATATATGTATAGCATGAGTAGTTCTCCAATCCCATCGATTGGCTATTTGATATGCATTAATATATATGTATATGATGAGTTTGAATTTAATTATTCAATGTTTATATGACTGTTTTGTTGATCTATTGTAATTTTTTCAATCTTAGATTCAATATGTCTTCTGTTACCTCCCTTAGCACTATTATGAGTCAATATAAGTTTGAGGGTCATAACTTTATTGAGAAAGGTTCTACTTCTAAGCTGAAAGGTGAAAAGAAGAAGAAAAAGACTCACAATGCTAAGAAAGTTGTAGCTCTAACTTGAGGCATGGAAAAGCCTAACGGCAAGTGTTTTCATTGTAAGATGACAGGCCATTGGATGGCACGTTGTCCAGTTTTCTTAGCCAAGCGAAAAAACAAGCTGGATAACTCACTTTCACTTGTCGTTGAAACGTGTTTAGCGGCTGTTTCTACCACATCATGGTGTGTAGACTCAGGAGCCACTGATCACATCTGCATTACAATGCATGGGTTTCAAGAAACGCGCAAGCTGATTAGAGGTGAAGTTAGTGTTTTCCAAGCGGATGGCTCAACAGCTCCAACTTTAGCATTAGGAAATATTAGTATCTCGTTTGATAGTGGTAGAGTTTTAATTTTAAAAGACATATTATATGCACCTGTTGTTAGAAGAAATTTGATTTCAGTTTCTAGAGCTTTAAGAGATGGTTACAATGTTAATTCTTTTGATAACGGTTGTGTTATTAGCTATAATAAAAAAATTATCTCTGCTGGTACATTGATTGATGGTCTTTTTATTATTAATGTCTCTCCTGCAACAAACTGTTGAACTGAATAATGTTAACCTTTCTTGTAAAAGAAAATGATCTTCTGAATTAAATGAGACCTATTTATGGCACTTGCATCTATGTCATATAAATCTAGACAGGATTTCAAGGTTGGCTCGAGATGGACCTTTAGGTTCATTAAAAGTGGAGGCACTACCAACATGTGAATCCTGTTTAGAAGGAAAAATGACTAAGAGACCTTTTCCCTCAAAAGGGAATAGAGCCAATGATAAACTAGAGTTAATTCATTCTGATTTGTGTGGCCCGATGAACGTTCAAGCGAGAGGTGGTTATGAGTATTTCGTGACTTTCATAGATGACTACTCAAAATATGGATATATTTATTTATTGCACCGTAAGTCTGAATGCTTTGAGAAATTCAAAGAGTTTAAGGCAGAAACGGAGAAACGACATGGAAAATATATCAAATCACTGCGATCTGATCGTGGTGGTGAATACCTCTCCACAGAGTTCATTAGTTACTTATTAGAACAAGGAATTATGTCTCAAATGTCTGCACCTAGAACTCCACAACAGAATGGTGTAGCAAAAAGAAGAAATCGGACTCTTTTAGAAATGGTTAGATCTATGATGAGTTACTCTGATTTACCTTTTTTGTTTTGGGGATATGCACTAGAAACTGCAAACTATATTTTGAACTTAGTTCCTTCCAAGTCTGTCCTGTAATACCCATAGAACTGTGGACTGGGCACAAACCTAGTTTGAAACATGTTCAAATTTGGGGATGTCCAGCACATGTGCTGAAAGGGAAGGCAGAAAAATTAGAACTAAGAACGGAAGTTTGTGTTTTTATTGGTAACCCTAAAGGAACGAAAGGTGGTCTGTTTTATAATCCTAAAGAAAAGAAGGTCATTGTAAGTACAAATGCCAAATTTTTAGAAAAGGTTTTTTTTAACAAACCACGTTCCCAGAAGTAAATTGATTTTATGGGAATTAAGCAAAGAGATAACGAATCAAAATCAATCTGCTGACGATAATGAAAACTAAAATCAAACCACACATGTTAGAATTAACATACCATTGCTTTTTAGTAGTGGGAGAGATGTTAATGAACATACAGTTCCACAAGAACAAGGTTCCAAAAATTCATTGCATCAAAGTAGTGGGAGTAGTATTAAGAAAATTGCACTAGAGGAAGAAGTCATTGATATTCCCACACCGCAAGGTGCTGAGAATAGCATAGAGACTCAAGATCCTATAAATGATGTGGTTCAACCACAAGATAATACTAGTGCACCTCTTTTGGTACCTGCCCCTCTTATAGTGTCTCATCGTAGTGGGAGAGAGATAAGAAAACCAATTCGGTATGCACTCTTGGGAGAGTCTTTTGACAGAATCTCTGAAGAGTTGAATACCGAACCCGTGAATTACGACGAAGCACTATAGGATAAACATGCAGAAAAATGGATTGTTGCTATGAAATCAGAGATGGAGTCCATGTATTCCAATAAAATCTGGGATCTTGTAGAACCACCTGTAGATGGAGTCAAACCCATTGGATGCAAGTGGACCTATAAGAAAAATAGAGGAGTAGACAAAAAAATGCAAACTTACAAAGCTAGGCTTGTTGCAAAAGGATTTACTCAAAAAAAAGGGATCGATTATGAGGAAACCTTTTCGCCAGTAGTCATGCTTAAGTCTATTAGAATTATCTTATCCATTGCTACTCATTATGATTATGAGATTTGACAAATGGATGTCAAGACAGCTTTCCTTAATGGAAGTCTTGACAAGCATTTTTATGCGACAACCAGACGGTTTCATTCAAAAAGGTCAAGAACACATGTTGTGCAAGCTTAAAAAATCCATTTATGGATTAAAGCAAGCTTCTAGGGCATGGAACACTTGTTTTGAAAATGCAGTTAAAACTTTTGGTTTTGAGCAATGTCTTAATGAATCTTGTGTGTACAAAAAGTGGATTGGGGATAAAGTGGTTTTTCTGGTATGGTATGTAGATGATATCTTGTTCATAGGAAATAATGTGGGCTTGTTGAATTCAGTTAAGGAATGGTTGTCCAGTAATTTTGGATATGAAGGATTTGGGAGAAGCTGCTCACATCCTTGGGATCAAGGTTCTACGTGATCGCAAGAAAAGGATGTTAGGCTTATCTCAAGCTCTTTACATTGATACTATTCTTACCAGGTTCAGCATGCATGATTCCAAGAAAGGATTTCTTTCTTTCAGACATGAAATTTCTCTATCTAAGGATCAATGTCCTAAGACAGATGTTGAGACAGAAAACATGAAGGCGGTTCCTTATGCATCAGCTGTTGGAAGCCTCATGTATGCGATGTTGTGTACTAGACCTGATATCATCTTTGTTGTAGGCATGGTTAGCAGATTTCAGTATAATCCTGGATGAGAACATTGGACGGTAGTTAAGCATATAATCAAGTACCTGAAAAGGACAAGGGATTACATGCTAGTCTACCATTCGAATGAGTTAGTGCCAATAGGGTACACAGACTCTGATTTTCAGTCTGACAAGGACTCTCGTAAGTCGACCTCTGGAAATGTGTTTACCTTGGGAGGTGCAGCCGTTGTTTGAAGGAGCATCAAGCAAACTTGTGTTGCTGATTCTACCATGGAAGCCAAATATGTAGCAGCCTCTAAGGTAGCTAAGGAGGCGGTATGGCTCAAAAACTTTCTAAAAGACTTGGCGGTAGTTTCTGCGATAGAAGCCCCACTTACTATATATTGTGACAATAGTGGTGCGGTTGCAAATTCAAAGGAACCACGAAGTCATAAGAGGTCAAAACACATTGAGCGTAAGTACCATTTGATTCGAGACATAGTGCAGAGAGGAGATGTGGTACTTGTGAAGATTGCATCAGAGAACAACCTGGCAGACCCTTTCCCAAAAGCCTTGCCACAAAAGTCTTTTGATAGGCATGTAGAAGGAATGGGCGTTAGAGTTGTAGGTGCATGGTTATGAGTCTAAGTGAGAGATTGTTAGGATATACTATTAACCATGCATTTTAATATAGTATTATTTATTGAATGATTATTTATTCATTTATTTAGTTCAATAAAGTATTACATGAAATAGATCATTTTGTCATACATGTGTCCTCAACTTATATAGTAGATGATTTGGTGTATAGAGTTTGAGCTTATACATAGAAGATTAAATCATCAGTTCTTATAAGTTAATGTTATAGTTCACAATCGTACATGGGAATTTGGACAAACCATCAGATAGTTCACAATCGTACATGGGAATTTGGACAAACCATCAGAATGATTGTAGCACGAGATTAAAAGTAATTTATCTTGATTACGAGAATGGTGTAGTTTTAACTTCTCGTACTAGTGCATTTTGTATGTATTGAACAGGACCGAGTAGAGATATATGTTTTAGACTGACTGATAAAAACATATTTTCTAAACTATTAAATGTACTTATATTCTCAATCTTGATATAACTATTACGATCTGTATATATTAATTATCATTTTGATTTATTAAAAGGCGAGATCCTGAGATGGATCAATATGCCTGATAGATTGAATGATAATAATATATATTGGTGAAATAATAAGTTAGTTGATAGAATCTATGTCTCGGTATAGAGATTGATGATACACCTTTTATGAGAAGCTTATAAGTTTTCATATGTAAACCCGGCCGGTGGATTTATGAATCCAACATATGAAAATAAGTTAAGTATTGCTCTAAAGGAAATTAATCATTAATTAAATTCATCAGTAATTTAATATATTGATTAGTATTTGTAATCTTAACATAGAGAATTACATAAGTGTTTAATAGGAAATTATAAAATATAAATAGAGGAGTATAATTACGAATTTTTAGTGGAATGATTTATAATTTGTTATGGTAAGAATAATTTAAATTAATATTTTAAATTATTTCCATAATAGGGAGCCTCAGTAATTAAATATGTGGTCCTTACAGTGTCCATATTTAACTAGAACTCAGAATCCTATTTTCTAAGGGTAAGGGAAAAAGAAAAATAAAGTACACATGTGTTTCTTGTTTTTGAAACAAAAGTACACATTTGTTTTCTTTTTTTTGAAACATAGGTATGTTTCTTATTCTCCCTTTTGAATTGGGAGAACTCCTCTATAAATAGGGGTTCTTCCAACCTAGAAAAAGAGATTTAGTTTTCTAAACAATACTTGCCCACCTAAGTATTGAGAGAGTTTGGCTGTGAATTTGGGATCACTGGAGAAGACCGTAGAACTGAAGTTGGACTTGATTCAAGATATTTGTTCACGCTTCAAGAGGTAATTCTTGGTTAATTTTCAGCATACTTGATGTGTACTACGTGTTGGTATTTATTGTCTATTATTCATGTAAGCAGTAAATTCTTGGAATGCTTCCGTTGTGTGTACTGTTTTCCAACATAATGACCTTATTGTTGAATAATACACATGCTATGAAGCAAACACAAGAAGAGAGAGATATAAAAGTGGGTAAAGCGAGATGGGTTGAAGAAAGTGACATGAAAAATTTAATGTACCTTCAAGATATCGTTAAAGAAACGTCACGCTTGTATCCACCTGTTCCTTTACTATTACCACACGAAGCAGTGCAAGATTGTAAAGTGACTTGTTACGACATTCCAAAGGGTACTCGTTTATATATCAATGCCTGGAAAATACATCGCGATCCTGACATTTGGTCAGAACCTGAAAAATTCATGCCCGAGAGATTTTTGATAAGCAAAGCAAGTATAGATGCTCGCGGTCAGCATTTTGAATTCATTCCATTTGGTTCTGGTAGACGATCTTGTCCAGGGATAAATTTTGCAACGTTAGTAACACATTTGACTTTTGCTCGGCTACTTCAAGGTTTGATTTTAGTAAATCATCGGATACGCCAATAGACATGACAGAAGGTGTAGGCATTACCCTGCCTAAAGTAAATCAAGTGAAATTTCTGGTTACCCCTCGTTTGTCTTCTAAGCTTTATGTTTTTTAAAACTGTAGATTATCTGGCATGGGTTGAATAATTGATGTTTTAATCTGTTTCTGATAATTTTTGTTACTTGAATAAGTGTGTAACTTTACATAAATGCAAGACTGGTTATTGAGTTCTAATCTTCTGATACTCATGTCTTAACCTTTTTCGTATTTTAATTTAACACAACTCAAGTGGTGGCATTTTTTTTCTCCTTTTTTGCAGTATTTACAAAGAGGATATTTGATTGTTTAATTTTAACAAAGTTGTGTGACTTTTGCTCTCAGGTGTTCTCTTTCTGAATGTGAAGAAACAAAAATTGTAGCAACCTCCTCCCCATCGATTCGAAACCAGAACAAACTTTTCACAGACAAAAGAGGGAGGTTATTTTTTTTGGTAACAGTGTGAAATATTACCATTACACCCAAATAAGCTTCAGTTATTTACACATACAGAGCACCTCTTAACAGGCCTCAAAACCAAAAAAATAGGAAACATGCCTAATTGCACAACCTGCGTAAAAAGAACTCACATCTCTTAGCATTCTTAGAACTTCTAAACATATCAATTCGTGTTCTGAACATAGTCTGTATTTGCTGTAATACTTCCTCCACTCGAACAGACTGGTTCCGAAAGAGCTTCCAGTTCCTTGCCTCCCATGTACTATAAGTTATAGCTGCTACACTTGCTGCCATTGTCTCTTTTTTTAAATTTCCTCTAGTGTTTTCCTTTAATTTGCAATAGACACCTAGGCACTTCATAAATCAGAACAGGCTGCCCGATCCAGTTGGTACATGCCACAGTTCCCTCATCCAAGCACAGTCTCTAAAGAGATGTTGGGCCATCTCTAGCACACCATCACCACATTGACAACATGTCGCATTGTGACAAGCCATCCCCATTCTGATCACTCTATCCTTCGTGAGGAGCTTCCCTTTCACAGCTAACCACAATATGAATCTATGATTTGGGAAAGCAACACTACTCCAGATTAAGTCCACTAGAGGCCATAGAGGGTGGTCTCCTAACAAAGCTCGATAACTAGCAGACACAGAGTAATTCCCATTGGCTGTGAGAGCATATCTACCATTAACATACCAAGCTTACATATCCCTCTTAAGCTTGTTGAGCTTCCTCCAGTACCAAATAGAATCTGCCGCTGGAACAAGACTCCAAAAAAACATCATTGGTTCTCATATACACACCATGGACCCATTTGATCCATAACATCTCTTTGTTAGCAATTACCTGACAAAGTAACTTGCCCACTGATGCTACATTCCACTTCTTGCAGTCTTTCACATTGAGCCTACCATTTCTCTTGGAGAGACACATAGTCGACCAAGCAACCAAAGCTAGTTTCCTCTTGTCTTCAGTCCCTCCCCATAAGAATTCTCAGCAACTTTTATCCACCACTTTAAGCACACTTTGTGGGAGTATAAACACAGCCCCCCAAAAGTTGTGCACCAAAAATAGCACAAAGTTAAGAATTTACAGCCTACCTGCATATGACAAGTGCCTCACTGCCACAGATTTTATCTTCTCGGTGATCTTCTCAGTTAATTGGTTACTTTCATGACCCAAAATTTGAAACAATGATGATACCTATCTCGCCTCTGTGATAGATACGTCAACCCAAAACCATAAAACTCAAGGATATAAATGAATACGCGGAAATAACGAAATAAGCACAATAAATGTCACAAGTACTTCTTCCATAAAACTCGAGTCAAAAAGCAAAAAGAAATCACCACCAAATCCCAAAATGAAGTCACTAGTACAAGCCTCTACAATACGAGAACTCCAACTCCATAATATCTAACCAAAGGAAAAGACATAAAAGGTAAAGATAGAGATATCCATAAGGCCTGCGGATCAGTCAAATAGCTACCTCAGAATCTCGAAATCAATGTAGCGACCCTCTTGGGAGGACACTATTTCTGAAATAAAAATATATATAATACTTATCACATTTAAAAGAGTTTAATTTAAGGCATATTCATCATTATTTAATAGCGAACTTAGGCCAGTTTGAAAAGAGTTAAAGGTATAATATTTTGATATTTAATAATTTATATAATCCCGAGTAAGAACAATACAAGAGTTTCAATTTGTGATGATGGAACTTTTCTCAAAAATAATCAAGCATGTACCTTACAAAATTTCATTTGTCATTTCACACCACTATAGGCTCATGTTTTAAATTATCACTAATTTTTTGAGTACCAAAAAATAACTAGTTCCTCCTTTATACATAATTACAAAATAAAATATAAGTTTAGTACATCACAAAACATAGACTAACACACCCAAAACCAGCCAAATAAGCTACCAAGTTTAAATTACAAGCTACGGTCTCACGATCAAACAAGCCTCTAAAATTACACAAAAGGTGTAACACAAGGATCATGTACAAGACCCATAACTACAACAAAATGTAGATACCTATATGCAAATGTGATTTTCTTAAAAGCTCCAAAAAATATACTTCAAATGGCCATCTTCAATGATTCTCCCCAACGTCACCTACGATAGAAAATAACTATCACTAAGCATAAAGCTTAGCGGTGTATAAAATTTTGGCTTGGAGCCATCTCTAATTTCCTTCTGAATTATTGGCAGCTCAATGTAACATATAAAAATTAAGTAAACAACTATATGTTAAGTATCAAATTCGACATTCAAAGGTTCAAGTATCAAGAAAGCTCATAGAATTATTTTGCGAGATATCAAAATAAGTTTCTCCCAATATGTATGGCATGCCATTACAGCAAGCATAATCAAATATCAAGAAGGACTAAAGCCATATATCAAGTAGGGCCGAAAATCAATAATCAAGAGAATCAAGAACCATGTTAAAAATGGCTTTCTACTTCATACTTAAATGGATAATTTCCATAATTAAGACGAATCACAAATCTAAAGTCATGATGGAAAAATATTCAAATCAAGAGGCATGACAATACAATGACATATTCACTGTCACAAGAAGGACTAACTCCTAGCAAGAATGCAAAATGATCAAGTAATCCGTACAAGTTGATGAATTAACGAATCTCTCATAATAATTCAGAAATATCAATAAGATGATATAAAGTCACGAGAAGGGTAAACAAAAGTTTTAAGATAATATTCAAAATACTCCAACAAGTAACAAAAGTACAAGTTCAAGTTTATACACAAACTTTAGCTTTTTAGCACATAAACAGTCCTACCACAACTTGAAGAATTCAAATCATAGACTAAATAATGTGCAACCTTGCTCAAATAACTTTTCTTGGCTCGAACAAGAATATATACAATTTGAATACACAATTAAATACATGTTTAACATTCAATGATTTGAGCAGGTGAAACTAAACAAGATAGACATCAAACGTGAGCCTAGTTTGTATAAATCACACTAGATTCTCAAAACAGAAAACCTGGATAGCCCAACTGTCTTGTGTTGTCACTTTATTTTAAATAGATAAAAAGCAAAACTGGACTTTATAGTCTTTATAAAAGTTGCAGATATATGTGTTAGGATTGCAAAGAGTTAATAATCATCACAAAATAAGTTTTGTACAAAATGATATACTCAAGATACTAACATTAGTACATAGAAGGTTTCTCAATCAGAAAAATGGACATAACTTGTCATGTATTGTGTCCCCTTTTTTGAATCTGTAATAGTAAAACTAGTGTTTCTCATAAACATAAGAGTTATAGAGTTATGTGTTAGATTTTTAAAATATATTTTTTTAATTTAAAAGTAGCTCTATTCAACCAGTTATGCTAGAATTACTGAAGGCTACACAGTTCAAAAATGAGTTTTGATTACTTACCACAAAGGAGGAATTGTCTCGAGTTCTAGCTGAAAGAATAAGTTTTTCTTGGTGGAATTATGGGAGAATATTATTGAGAGAGTGTTATAGGGTTTTCTAAGCCTTAAGAAATCGAAAGTTAGAGAGGAAGTGATATACTTGGACATAAAAGTAATTTATATATATATATATACAAAAAAAATAGTTGCCCAAAAATTAAAAAGGGTGGCTACCCAAAAATTAAAAAGGGTGATTGCCCAAAGTGTGATTAAATCTTTCTTATATTTTACTATTATATTTAAGATAATATCTTTATAGTATTTTACATAAATATCCCAAGATAATTTCTTAAAAGACCATCACAATTTAAGGTAAGCAGTTTTCAAACATTGCAAAATTTTGAGTTTAGGAATTGTGAAGTAAAAGGTATTCTTATTATCAAGGGATGTTCTATTGAAGTTCAAATATAAGTTTAAATATTTGGGGGTGTTACAACTCTCTCCCCCTTAAAGAAATTTTATGCCAAAATTAACCTGACAAGAGTCTCAAAACAAATGTGGATATTGAGTTTGCATATCTGCCTCTCACTCCTAGGTGGCTTCTTTGCCAGAATGATTTCTCCAAAGTACCTTTACTAAGGAAATTATCTTATTTTAAAGTTATTTTACTTCACGTGCCAACTTATCTCCCTTAGGATTTTCCTAAACTCTTTACTATCACACGAGCAACTTTAAGGTTACAACTTCTTTGTTCAGTTAAGAAACTGCCTCTTATAGTCCCTCCCTCTAACCTCAACAATTCTTCTTAATTATTGATAACTCTTCAATACTTCCACCTAATCAATAAAGTCCCTTTACAATACAAAACAACACCTACTACAAAGAATGTAATCAAGATCCTATTTTGGAACGATAAGAATCTAACAAATATAACTCGGAACAGTAATGATAAAACTTCATAGGAACGGGTTCTTTATTATAGCAGTTGACTCTTCGCGTTTGAGATTCTCTCTTGTAGACTTTGCTCTAACTCTGTAGTCTCACTATTTTTATGGTCAGCCTATAAACTGTAAAAGCAATGATTTATAAAAGAGTTGAATATCCATTTATGTTTCTCCAAATCCAACATAGAATAGGTTCAAGACTTTTCAAGAATTTGACCCTTGTTTGACTATGTTTGAAGTCAGTCAAACTTTTCCTAAAGCCAAGCTAATTCCTCTTGTTCAATTATGTAACTTTCCATGTCTTGAACTCTAGTTCCTTGTATAATTGAACTGGATCTAATTACAATTCTCTAAGGTTTCCTTTGTACACATGGAATATCTTATTCTTGCATTGACCAAACAGTCTTTAATTCTATCTGATGGAAAAGGTTCTCTCAACAGTTCTCCTACAATGCTACCAGCTTCACCAGTTCCTTTTGGAGATCTACTAAGGATCTGGTTCTTGTACTTCTCTGACCATCTTCCTTATACATAGATTTTCACTTATACAGTATTTGTCAATTATCAAAACAAAATATAATCTGGAATATAGATGCAGATCAAAGTGTTCAACAAGCAGTCTGAAGTGCATCTTAGCCTTTGCATTTCCAAAGGCATAGATCTAATTATATTCATCTAAACCTAGTCCATAAATCATAATTTTTTTCCTTTTGCATATTTTTCCAACATCTTGTAGTCTGTAACTATGAATTTATATTTTTCCTTAGGTCCTATAGCCCTTCTATATTCTTTGTTGGGATAAAAGGTCCCTTAGTTACAATCTCTCATAATTTGTAGTCTTTAACCGTCAGAAAATCTTCTATTCTATTATTCCACCAGTTATAGTATTGAACATTGGAGGATGAGTCATGGTCTGATACTCATTCATACTCGATGGTGCACTCATGATTAGATCTTTCTCAAGATATTAGCATTTCCATGACATAACTTACTCTAATACCAATTATTATTTCAGTACACCACTTAGACACTAGAGGGGGTAAATAGTGTCTTGATAAATTTCTGACATATTGTAGTTTGCCTACAAAAATACCTATCATGTTGAATCAGGTACAAAGAATAAGTTCTCTTTACTAGTTCAACCATCTCCTGTAGCAAATAAAATGTTAAAATAAGGAACATTAGAATTTTCACATTTAAAACCTTCTTTCTCAAGGGAGTAAAAATTACGGCCCTCCTTAGATATTTATCCTATAAAAAGTTCACCAAAATAATGAGCAGTTTCTGGTTACAGACTTGTAATGATCATTCCCACTAGAAGTAATTAGGCTAATAAAAGAGATGAGAGCAGTGGGAATCAGAGTCAAATGGCGGAGGGAGTAACTAACTTATGAAATAAATGGCCGAGATTAGAGATCATTTACTAAGGTGCAAGGGTGGAGATTCACCATGTTAGCTGAGGTTGTTATATAATGACTGAAGAGAGAGAGAACCAACAACTGAAATCTAGTATTTCCTCTTCTTCATCATTCTCTTTCTCTCTCTTTTCTTTCTTTTTCTCTCTTCTAAGGGTACCCTGATCTTCTTCTTCTTCTCTTCTATAGATTTGAGGTCACCCATGGATTCCCACTTATCTTAGTTATCTTAGATTAATTCAGTTTTTTATTAGTAAAGGTACTTTGGAGACAATTTGAAGGTAGAGGCAGTTTCCTTGTATCTAAATGAGATAGCTAAGATTTGGTACCACTCTCTAATATTGAGTAGAGGGGGTACTGGATGGAATTCAATGAGGAGTTAATTAGTAGGTTTGATAATAAGTTGTTGGATGATATAGTGGAACAGTTTAACAGAATGATGCAGACAGGATTAGTGGATGAATTTCTGGGAAAATTTGAAGACCTCAAAGCTCAAATGCTTGTGAGGAATCCACACCTCAATGATGCTCACTTTCTTTCTAGTTTTGTAAGGGCCTTGAAGGAAGATATTAGTTTTGTTGTCTAGATGTTCAAACTTGCTACTCTTAAGGTGGCTATTAAGAAGGCTACAATGCAAGAGAAGGCAATAAAAAAAAAGTTGTTCAGAGGAGAAACAAGTTTATCACTAGGCCTGATAGTGCTATGAGGAACAATCCCCTTCCTAAGCCCTTGGGAGGATCAACTAGTAGACCTAATTCTTTTAAATTGAGTCTTAAAGTGTATGAGTACAGGAAGAGCAATAGGTTGTGTTTTAGATATGGAGAAAAATATAATATGGGTCATCAGTGTAAATAGAAGCAGTTGAATTGCTTATTGGGGGAGGTGGAGACTGAAGAAGAAGTCCTTGTAGAGGTAGAAGACCCTTCCTATATTGACTTAAGTATTGAAGAGGAGATAGAACAAGAAGTACAGGAAGTTATTTGTTTGAATGCATTGTCAGGTAATAATCAAGGGGTCAATACTATACTAGTGAGTGGTACTGTGAAAAATAGGAGCCTCACCTTGTTGATTGATTCTGGAAGCACTCACAGCTTCATTGATCAGTACACATTCATTGGAGTAGGGTATCAAGCTAGTTATTGTGCACTAGTTAGAGTTACAGTAGCTGATGGTAACTATGTCATGTGCATATCTCATTGCAAGGGGTTTCTGTGGAAGATGCAAGGGAGGTCCTTCCAAGAGGATCTACGTATCATTCCTTTAGGTGGTTGTGACATTGTGCTGGAAAATGACTGGATGAAAAATCACAACCCAACCAAGTTTGATCATGAGAAGAAATATGTCACTATTGGCAAGAAAGGCAACAAACTGGTACTAAAGGGCATAACTGAGGAGGGTAGGTAAGTTAAACACGATCCATAGTGGAACCATGAGCAAAATTCGAAAGAAAGGTCACACTCTAATTTCTCACTTGTTCATGATAAGCATAGAGGTACAGGGTAGATAAGAGTTAGTGGATAAGACTGTTCAAAGAGTTCTAGACAACTATCCAGATGTGTTTGCTGAGCCAAGAGCCTTGCCTCCTGCCAGAACCCTTGATCATGCCATACATCTCAAACCAGGTGTTGTTCCAATGAGTTTGAGGCCTTACAGGTACACCTACTATCAAAAGAATGGTTTGTAGAAACAAATTGCTAAGATGCTCGATCAAGGCATTGTCCAGCATAGCTAGTCTCATTTTTCCTCACCAGCTCTTTTGGTCAAGAAGAAGGATGGATCCTGTAGGTTCTATGTTGACTACAGAGGGTCAAATCACATCACTATAAAGGACAAGTATCCCATACCTATAGTTGATGATCTACTTGATGAACTGCATGGCTCTGTGATTTTCTCTAAGATGGACCTTAGAGTTGGTTACCATCAGATCAGGATGAAGGTTGAAGATGTTCACAAGATTGCATATAGAGCTCATGTTGGCCACTATGAGTTTAGAGTGATACATTTGGGTTAACTAATGCACCTGCAATATTCTAGGCCTTGATGAACCAGGTTTTTCAACCATTTCTCGCAAGGTTTGTCTTAGTTTTTTCCTTCCAATCAAATCTATTCTAAGGTGTCCGGAGGCAGGGGAAAGAAAGGAGGGATTGATCGACCAACTTATTATATTGTTTAAAAAAAGAAATCAAAAAACCTAATGGATCGAACTCTCCATGAGATTCATAGTTGCATTACTTATATATTCCTTGTTCGTAGACAAAGCGGATTCGAAATTGTCTTTCATTCCAAGGCATAACTTGTATCCATGCACTTCATATTCACCGGCAACAATAAATGGGCTCCTTTATATTTTCTTAATTTCTTTTAGTGCGGGTATATGATTGGGACGATGACTCTTCTTACCCATAGCTACCACTTCTACAGGTTCATCACTCATTGTTCCGCCATCTGTTAATTCATCACAAAGTTGCTTCCTAATTTTCTCTAGGCTAAAAGGGTGGACTTCACGGTGTTCAACCCTTTCAAAGAGATAGATTCATTCTGATATACTCATATATAGTGTATCATTAGAATAGCATGTTGAACACCTAGTTGTTGTTTTTAATACTTTGAGGAACCACTCCTTGTGTGCTAAAAGGTACAAGTGTTCCTTTGGAAAATCTAAGGTTGAGTACCTAGGACATGTTATTACTGGAGAAGGAGTGTCTATTGATCCTGCTAAGATCAAATCAATGGTGGAGTGGCCTACTCCTAAGTCTTTGAAGGCTCTTAGAGGGTTCTTGGGGTTGACAGGTTACTACAGGAAGTATGTAGCTGGCTATGGTACAATTTGCAGACCTTTCACTGATTTTCTTAAAAAAGATATATTCAAATGGAATGATGAAGCTGAGTTGGCATTTGTAGCTCTCAAGTCTGCTATGTCTTCAACACTAGTACTGATTTTGCCTGATTTCACCAAGGAGTTTATTGTAGACACTGATGCTAGTCATAGTGGCATTGGTGTTGTACTTATGCAAGAAGAAAGACTAGTGGCTTACTTTAGTAAGGTACTAGGACCCAAGCATAGGGGGAAATCTATCTATGAGAAGGAATACATGACTTTGTTGAATACAGTGGACAAATGGAGGCACTATCTCCAGTTCAAAAATTTTGTAATCAAAACTGACCACCACAATTTGAAGTATTTAATAGAGCAAAAGGTTACCTCAACATTACAATAGAAGGGACTCACCAAGCTACTAGGACTTGATTATGAGATTCAGTAGAAAGGGGCTGAGAATAGAGTAGCAGATGCACTATCAACGCAAGGAGATCATGGGCAACTATTAGCTATCAGTGCCTTAATTCCCTCATGGCTACAAGAAGTTATTACCAGCTATGAAAGGGACCCTCAGGTGCAAGACTTTATCACACAGCTATCTATAGATTTGCAAGGACCTAGCTTATGGCACTGCTCTTCTGGAATTCTTATGAGGAAGGGCAAGATTTACATTGGGGCTCATGGAGAGTTGAGATAGCAACTTTTAAACTCATTTCATGCTTCACCTGTTAGAGGGCATTCAGGCCAGCCAGGCAGTCTTAAAAGATTGTCCCAACTTTTCTATTGGCCTAACTTAAAGTAGATGGTTAATGAATTTGTGTCCAGTTGTGAGATATGCCAAATGAGCAAAGATGACAATGTTGATTATCCTGGCTTATTACAGCCACTCCCTATTCCTAATCAAGCTTGGAGTCAGATCATCATGGATTTTATTGAAGTCCTTCCCAAGTCAAAGGGAAAAGATATGATTCTTGTGGTGGTGGATAGAATGAACAAGTATGCACACTTCATTGCCTTATCTCACCCTTATATTGCAGTGATTATTGCTGAGCTTTTCTTGAATAGGATACATTGCTTACATGTTACTCCTGAATTCATAGTTACTGACATGGATAGAGTGTTCCTGAGCCACTTCTGGCAGGATCTATTCAAACTCTTGGGCACTCAATTACATTATAGCAAAGCTTACCACCCCCATAGTGATGGCCAAACTGAGAGGGTGAACAAATACTTGGAAAACTACCTGAGGTATATGGTGTTCGGCAGACCAATATTGTGGGAGCACTGGCTTACTGCAGCTGACTGGTGGTATAATGTTAATTTCCACACTAGTTTGCAGTGCACCCCTTTTGAAACATTATATGGGTACTCTCTTCCCCACTTGTCATTGGGACCATTAGTCGAATACAATGTTCCAATAGCTGAGGATACTATTCTGAAGAGATAAAAGATGCATCAACTTTTGAAGGATAAGTTGAGCAAGGCACAAGAGAGAATGAAACATTATGCTGATAGGAGGAGGTCAGATAGAGCATTTCAAGTCGGAGACATAGTTTACCTCAAGCTCCAACCTTACAGACAGACATATGTGGCATTAATGAATCATCTAAAACTTTCATCCAAGTATTATGGTCCTTACAAGGTCCTAGCTAAAATTGGCTCAGTTGCTTACAAGCTTGAGCTACCTTCTACCTCTAAAGTGCATCATGTTTTTCATATCTCATTACTTAAGAAAAAGGTGGGATCTACGGTGGTCGTGCAATCTACTCTTCCTAGCACTAAGGAGGATGGTCAATTCATTGTTCAGCATGTAGCCATCTTAAAAAGGCAGATAATCAAAAGGAACAATGTGGCTGAGGTGAAGGTATTGGTTCAATGGTCCAACTTGCCTCCAGAAGATGCTACTTGGGAAGATTACCACTTTCTCAAGGCCAAGTTTCCAAATTTAGATCCACATCCTTGAGGTCAAGGATGTTCTGAAAGAGGAGGTATGTAATGATTCTTCCCAGTAGAAGTAATTAGGCTAATAAAAAAGATGAGGGCAGTGTGAAGCAAAGTCAAAATGGCGAAGGGCTGAGATTAGAGCTCGTTAAATGAGGCACAAGGGTGGAGATTCAGCTACGTCACCTGAGATTATTATATAATGACTGAAGAGAGAGAGAACTGACAACTGAAATCTGGTATTTCCTCTTCTTCCTTGTGCTCTTTCTCTCTCTTTTCTTTCTTCTTCTTCTTCTTCTAAACACTGATCTTCTTCTTCTACTCTTCTGCAGATTCGAGGTCACCCATGGATGCCCACTTATCTTAGTTATCTTAGATTAATTCAGCTTTTCATTCTCTTGTATTCAATATCCATATTTCCTGTTTTTGAATATAAATCAGAAAATTATCCCAAAAAAGTGTTGTTTCGATTCTTAATTCAAAAATATAGTTCCAAGCTAAATTTAGATCAAAAGCAACAGTTCATATCTGAAAATACTTTACAATAATGCTTTGAAGTAAGTGAATAAGGTTACAACTCATAAAACCTACTACAAAAACTAGACAAACTAAAGAGCTCCTAAAGACTTCAATTACTTGAATTTTGTTCTTCGATTTATCTCTCTCTTGCTCACTGAAATTGTGAACACCTAATTTTTTATCGAACCTAAAGTTTTACACTTTTTATTATTAAAAATATTTCTTTTAGATTTAATTTTATTTTTACCTTATATTTAATAAGTTTATTTTAAAAGATTTAAAAACTAAACTTTAAAAAAAAAAGTGTCACAGTTTTATGATACGTTTATTTTTATTTGCTTTTAAAAATATCTTTTTCTTTTAATATAGGTTTTAATAAATAAGCTAGTAATATTAATATTTTTCTTAGTTGTATTTTATTATAAATATATATATTTTTGTTAGTCTAAATAGTTAGTTACTATTTTTATATATACTATTTTATATATATATATATTTTTTATATATACTATTATATTATTAGTTTATATACTATTATATATATACTACTACTTTTTATATACTTTTACTTTTTATATACTATTATATATATACTATTTTATATATATACTATCAGGGGCGGATCTAGAGTATACCGAGGGGGTTAACCCGAACCCCCTCGACAAAAAATTACACTGTATATATAGGGTATTTTTAAAATTTTATATGTATATTTATAGATTTTGAACCTTCTCAACACAAGATTAGAGGTTGGTTTAGTGGTTGAGTGGGTTCAAAATTCACCTTGAGGTTCCAAGTTCAAATTTCAAGTATTATATTTTTATTTTTCGAACCCCCTTAGTGAAAATCCTGGATCCGCCACCGTATACTATTATATATTTCTAAAAATTTAATTGAAATTTAATTAAAAAAAGAAGAAGATAAAACTACCCACTAACCTAAACCACCCCAACTCCCTCTTCCCATTTTTCCCTCAACTCCCCCCACTTTCTGCACACATACACAACAATCTGCAAACATCACTCCTATACCCATATTCCTATATATACTAACACACACACGAGAAGAAAAAACAGACACAAAAAACAACAACACAGAGAGAAAAAACAAAAAAAAGGAAGAAAACAAAAAAAAAAAGAGAAAAAAGACAGAAAAGGAAAAAAAACGAGAGAAACAGAAAAAGAAAGAAAAGAGGATAAGTTTAGAGTTTGATTTTCGTTTGGAGTTTCGGTGACAGCATTTCTACTTTTAGTTTTTTCATTTGTTCATCAAACAGGTTCCTACTAAGTTCATTTTCTTTTATTTTTATAGCTTTAATATTATGAATCGAAATATGAATAAAGTTATATAAACGTTTTCATGTATTTGTGTAATATGTGGAGTTGATTATTTGCATATTTTTTTTATTATTATTATGAAGTTATTCAAATTTCATATGTGTTTAAACTGTTAGATTTCTTTGACATGATAATGAAGTATGACCAAATATGTATTTTATCCATTTATATGAATATGTTTAGTTGAAATCTCATACTATTTATTTACCATACCAATTCCATTTTGATATACTATATTACATTGTTTCATTTCAAAATAGATACAAGTGAGGAAATAATGTTTTAGTGGTTTTTCTTAGTAGAGGTCATTTAAATAGTACATATTTATTTTGGATTTGTTCAAATTAAGACTAAAAGAAGATCATTAAATTTAAGTAGAAATTTGTGACTTTATTTTAAAAATATATATATTTCTTTTATCACCATTTAATTTAATGAAGCAGTACCTACTATTTTATATTTATAGATAATAATTTTATTTATTTAATTTACGGCTTGAAATATTACTAGAGATACATACACATTTTTTTTATTATTCATAGATATTTTATTTCGTTAATTTGATCTTAAAGTTTTCGTGAGTATATGACAATCTACATAGCAATTTAGATTCTTGTTAAGTTCTAAAATTGCATGCATGTTGATGAGAAATTCTCACTTGGCTTGAAAATGAATAATTGAATTGAGTTATGTGGGTAGTAATTGCATTAAATGTGTACAATGTTTTTTGACAAAGTATTGTTAGTTAAAATTAGCTTTTTATATTTTGGTGAAACAATATCTTGTCTCTCCCGTGCTACTACTGTTTCATATACCAAAATTGGTTATCAATTGCTATTTCTTATTAGTTAAATACTATTTACTTTATTCATACCAAAAGATAAAGTTTCAAATATCTTTTTCTCTTAAAAAAAAATAACTAGTACATCAAACAACAAGAAAATGATAATCATTTGTCTTTTATTTCTTTATTTATTTATTTTTATAAGCTCGGGAGTAATTGTTTAGTTCAAAGAATGAGTTTAAGTTCTTGATTCCAAGAAATTTAAAGGTTAATATAAGTAATAATTAATTATAAAATCGAGAAGCACTGCTACCGATAATTTAATTTACTAAAATTAACTTACCATTTTCAAAGCCGATTTAATTAGGACGGATAGAGTTTAAGTACGCTAGATGCTTATTAAGACTCGGGGATATGGGGACGATATATAAATACCTCCAAAGGCGTGAGAAACATATCAAAATCCGTGGTAATACTGAAAAGCACTGCTACCGGTAAGCCACACATTAATATAAATAAAATGATTTAAATCAATTTTAAAATAAATCAAAAAGGCGAGAATAAGCAGTTTTGTTAAGCTAATAAACATAACATATCCAAAAGACTAATCTAAGCCATTTATAAGTTAATGAAGTGACCGTGCTAGAACCACGGGATTCGGGTGTCTCACACCTTCCCCTCGGTCAACAGAATTTCATACCCAGATTTCTAATTCGCAGACCAATAAAGAGTCAACTTTCTTTTGATTAGGGATTCAAAAGGTGACTTGGAACACCAAAACTCATTTCCAAGTGGCGACGCTGTTAAAATAAATAATCCATGTTCAAAATGTCACTTTAATTGGAAAAAACCTTTTTCAAAATAACTCTCCCAGTATAAGTGAACTAGATAAAACGGAATCTCTGGCGACTCCACTGAGGAATTTACTAGAATTCGAGGTTTTATATTGACTTGTATTTGGCTTTGTATTAGTTTTTTTTGTTTTATTTTAATCGATATTGTGTATGTTGGCTTAATGTGCTATTTGCCGCTTATTTACCGCTTATTTACCGCTTTGATATTATTTGAATTGTTATATAAATTGTCTTCTCTCGCGCACCCATCTGAGTCTTCTGAAAGATACATTATATTCGGAGATGCGGTCTACGCTCCCGAGCCTTGAGATACCAGAGATGCAGCAACGCTCTTGGGAAGGATTTTATAGTTACACATGTTTTAGGATGGAAAGGATCAACAGTTAGACCGAAAAACCCTGCTACCGGTATGTTGTCCCTGCCCGACTCGAGTTGTCCGCTCATTTTACAGCCAGTCTAGATACTTTTCTCCATTAGATTTAACCTTAGTAGAACTGAAACGCAGACTGAAATCTCTATTAGGCTCCGCTTTATTTGCATCATGTGCATGTGCTTAGTGGGGCTCGACACAGGGGTCGAGTTCGTCTAGGACAGGTACCCTATTTTGAGACCATTATGTACATTTTATGTGTTATTTGTTGCATTACAGGAAGGGTTATATTAAATGTTGACCGACTTTAAGATGAATTCATTAACCTAAGAGCGAGCTTAATTGCCTTTTGATTTTTATCAAATATATTTTTATTTTTTATTTTGATCAAATTATTTTATTCTTATACAAATTCAAAAAAAAAAGAATAATGATATATTTTTATCATAGGGTCTAATTATTTTTATCGAGATATTTTAAAAAATTCTACGAAATTATCAAGGGTAGACACTATATTGTGTCTAATTATTTGTGTTGTTTTTTTTAAAAAATAAAAATAAATAAAACACCTTTCAATATTATTTTTTTCTAGAGTGTCATAGAGCCCGTTTTTGCAAAATAAGTTTAATTTTATCAATGTCTTACTCCAGTTCATTATTCTTGTTTAAGCAAATTGATAGTCTATAGTTGTCCTAGTCCAAAAGCTACAGAAACTTTGTATTTACTCTAAGATATTTTAGAAGGACCCTAGAAATACCGTGTCACTTTTATTTTATTTTTTTAATCGAGTTTGTTTTATTTAAATTTTTGAGGTGTCAAATTTTGTTTATCAATTAGAGCCTAGATAAATCCTAATTTTTTTTTTCGTCATCATCCTATAGGAACAATATGAATACAATAGGAAAAGCTGACAAGAGGCCACGCGATGATCTATCACCCCGATTCATGATATTAGATAAGGCCCCACTACTTTTGCGGACCTGGTATGAGAATATGAGAGATCACGAAAAGGGAGTGGTGTTCAAACGGTTGGGATTTCTTCTGAACCTCTTGTATGTTGAGCCACAGATAGATTTGATAGAGGCATTAGTCACTTTTTGGGATCCGTTGAATAATATATTCCATTTTGTGGATTTTGAACTCACCCCTACTCTGAAAGAAATAGTATCATTTGTGGGAAAAGGTAAAACTCTTCACCGAGGAGATCCTATGATACCAAAACATGTAAGTGGTGAGAGGTTTTTGGAATTGTTGCATATCAATGAAGCAGATATTGGTGGTTGCCTTAATAACGGATGGGTTCATTTGGAATTTCTTTACAAAAGGTATGTCCGAAGAGATGGATTCGATCTGTATGGAGAACAACTCGATAATAATGGGTGTCATAGCACTTGGGAAAAACACAGTTATGAAGCCTTCATTGTAGCTTTCTTGGGAATCATGGTGTTCCTAAAAAGGGGAGGAAAGATCAATATAAACTTGGCAGCATTCATTGTAGCTTTTGAAAAGAAGCCTAACATCACCATTGTGCCCATGATTTTAGCTGATATTTACCGCGCCTTGACAATGTGCAAAAATGGAGCAGACAACTTTGAGGGATGTAATATTCTATTGCAGATATGGATGCTTGAGCATGTTCGCTATCACCCCTATATGGTGGATTTCAAAGTTGAATGGAATGATTACATCAAGGGCTATAAGGTTAGAATTAAAGATTAAAAATTTCCAGAAGGAATCGGAGCCTGGGAAAAGTACCTCAAGGAATTGACTGTTGACAAGATTGTGTGGAACTATGACTGGTTCCCCTCAGAAGAGGTGATATACATGTCTTCCTTTCGACCATTTATCATCCTGATAGGACTTTGAGGTGTCCAGCCTTACGTACCACTCGGAGTCATGAGACAACTTGGCCGACGCCAGTATCTACCTCCAGTCGAAGATATGCAAGGGTTCATGTATGAGTTCCACCTAAACATCCCTCTAAGAAGTTCTGAAATCTTTAAGATTTGGGGAGGATGTGTAATCTCAAGCTCTGATGACATGGTGGAGGACCGTAGCAAAGGTGAGGTGGACTACTGGTACTTACAATGGGTTCACGATCAGCCCCCTCTTAGAGTCATGCCAGAAAGATCAGTGAAGGGATCAATAACTGAGAAGCAGAAATTGAGGTTAGAATCAAGCAAGCTCGAGTCGAAGTTGAAGAAAACTATCGATCCACTATGCATGTCTTGAGTAAGGATCTAAGGAGAGAGAGAGAGGATTTGGCCCAACATGAGGCGAATTTGGAAGACAAAGTCAATTTAGCTGAGAAAAGGGCTGAGAAAAAATATCGTTCCACCATTCAAACCTTGCAGGAAGATTTGGACATTGTCACGGGCGCTATGGAGCAGCAAAAGGAGGAATTTGATAAAGAAAAGGCCATAATAATGTGCAAACAGTCCAGACTTCAGGCTCAGTTAAAAGCTTCTATGGAATGAGAGAGAGAAATAGCAAGGCGTTTCACAGCTCACCAGGCAGAGTTTGAGACTGAAAATGGCCAATGGATAGACGAGCGAGGTGCATTGTATAACCAAATCGATGATTTTCAGGCACACGAGGAGAATTTGAGGCAGGTTGTCCGTACTACTCAGCATTGGTTACAAAATTGTCATGAAAATATGAATGAGGCTAGAGGGAAAGTACTACAGCTCAAGGATGATCTAGTTGATGTTTATAGTGGTTATCTTCATAAGGATGATGAGATTTTGGCTTGCCCCGCATCTTCCGACAACTTTGTCCAAAGTTTATTCAAGTTTAGGAGGCGATTGAGGCCCAAAATCACTTTGAGAAGACATGTTGGATTATGACTTAGGTCCTTTTAGAGTCTGTTTGTTTTCTATTAGTTGTTATTTTAAGTCTGTTGCAGTTTTAGGTATTTCTATCTTTCTTTTTATTTGAGTCATTTGTATTAAGTCTGTTGCAGTCGATCGAAATGCTTTCACAATTATCAAAGAAAATGAAAATATATTTTTTTACAACTAAATAAGATAAGTGTTAAAATGAATTCATCCAAAAGTCAAGATGAAACAAGAAAGCCTTCCAAAGTTCATTTTAGAAATAAAAATAATTTACGTGCATGACATACAATGTGTGATTAATATATGCAAAATACAAAACACTAACACATTTGTCTTTTGTTCGAAAGAAAGCCAAAATGTGGTTGGTTTGTGGTTAAGCTGGCAACTCATCCTTATAATACCATATCAAAAGGAAAAAATAAAATGACTCACAAAGAAGGAACAGAGTCAGACAATGAAGAAATTCAAAATATGTTGGTTCAGCAAGAATCAGCATCATCAGAGGAAGTGAGAATGTTGAAACAACAAATGAGTGAAATGTACCAAGCTTGGATGAATGGACAAGCACCACCTTCTTCAATCCCTGGATATCCAGATGTGATCATGTCATCTCCCATCCAAGTCTCGATAAGTGATCCACTTTACCCACCTGGGTTTGGCCCATATATTAACACATCCAATATCGCTGGAACTTCCATGGTACGCCCTTTGAATGCACCCATAATAAGTAACCCACTTTTTGCGTCTACTACATAGACCAATACAGTCCGTCAACCAATATTGTTACAGAAATCCAGTAATGAGCCTCCATCTAAAGTTCATCATGATCAGTATTATTATCCTAAATTGACTTTTAAAGTGCCAAGCTCTTACCACCATCCTCATCAATATAATCCCCTTGTTGAGCCTGAAAAAACTACTAAGGAAGAGGAACATGAAGAAATGGCTAAGAAAATGAAAAGTTTGGAACAAAGCATGAGAAACATGCAAGGGCTAGGAGGGCACAAGAGTGTTTCTTTTAAGGATTTATGTATGTTCCCTGATGTTCACTTGCCTATAGGGTCCAAAACCCCAAAGTTCGACAAATATGGCGGACATGGTGACCCTGTGGCTCACTTAAAGAGGTTCTGTAATCAATCAGAGGAGCAGGGCAGAAAGAAGAACTGCTTATGGCTTATTTTGGAGAAAGTCTGGCGAGAATAGCCTCGGAATGGTTCATTGATCAAGATATTTCTCGCTGGCATGTTTGGGATGATATGGCTCAGGATTTCATCCAGCAATTTCAATACAATATTGACATTGTTCCCCATCGCAATTCCCTCGCTAACTTGAAGAAGAAACCAACTGAAAGTTTCAAGGAAGATGCCATAAAATGGAGAGAATAGGCTGCCAGAGTCAAACCACCAATGAAAGACCATGAATTGATTGACATTTTTCTCCAAGCGCAAGAGCCCGACTATCTCCATTACTTGCTTGCCTCAGTAGGTAAGCCTTTTGCTGAGGCAATTAAGATTGGAGAGATGGTGTAGAATGGAATAAAATCAGGAAAAATTGTGAGTCAGATGACCCTCAAGGCTACCACACAAACGATTCAAAATGGTTCAGGCGATTTTGGAAATCAGAAAAATAAAGAGGAAGGGTCCATGATGGCATCAGAATTGAGGGGTTTCCAAAGAAGGATGAACTACCCTCGTGTTCAGGTCCAACAAGGACAATCTAGCTTACCTCGACATTATTACCCGTAGCCAGATCCCTATTACTCTATTGCTCCACCTCAATATGCTATTCTCAACACACATGCATATGCTAGACCTTCTCAATGCCCATAATGGTGGGCACCTGCTCCACAAGGTTTTTGTCCACAATAACAAAATTTTCAAGCACCTTATAATCCACGTCCAAGGATAGATTATACAAGAGAGCATGGGTAAAAAGACAACTTCACCCTAATTGGAGAAACATACACGAGTTTGTTGCGAAAATTGATATAATTAAGGTTGATTGAACCTATCAGACCATACAATGTGAACCCAAATGCAAAAGGTTTTGACCCAACTGTTAGGTGTGAGTATTATTCAAATACCCAAGGTCACAGTACAGAGAATTTTTGGACTTTGAAGAGGGCAATGGAGAAGTTGATTGATAATAAAGCAATAGTGATACATAATGAAGAAGCACCAAATGTCACTAACAATCCACATCTTGATCACAACAATGCACATGTTGTGAGAATTATTTGCAATGATAGGGTACGTAGACAAACAAGTCGAGCAGTGATGAAAATTGGCACCTCAAAAGAAGATACGGGTAAAACAACAAAACCCATACAAAGGGAACCATTGATCGTGAAAGGTGTGAGTTTTGTTGTGAAATTTAAAGGTTCAGAAAAGTTGATATTGTATGTACCTACAAAGTCAAAAGACATGATGGTAACTAGGCCGAAATTATACATTCCTAGCAGCTTTACAAGTTTCAATCAAAATCAGAATGGTATAGGAAAAGGGGTTGAGCCAGTTGTAATAAAGCGCACAACACAGCGTCCAGTAACAAACATGAAGACCATCCAATGGAACTACAACAAAACCACTGTGACTTACAAGGGAAAAGAGATCATTGAAGAAATGAGTAAAACGGGTTGTCTAACAGGCTCTGGAAGATTTTATACTCCGGAAGAATTAAGAATGGCTAAACAAGCTAATAATAGTCAAGGGCCAGTGAAAAAACCTGTCACCAAGAAAGAGGCTGAGGAGTTCCTGAAAAGGATGAAAGTTCAGGATTATTCCATTGTTGATCAGTTGAGAAAAACCCCAGCTCAAATCTCGATGCTATCCTTACTCTTGCATTCTAAAGAACACTGTCAAGCATTAATCAAAATTTTGAGCGAGGCACATGTCTCGAAAGATACCACAGTGTGTCATCTGGAAAAAATGGCCAACAAAATATTTGAGGTGAACAGAATCACTTTCACTGACGACGAATTGCCTGTAGAAGGATCAGGTCACAACAAAGCTTTGAACCTAACTGTCAAATATGAAGGGCATTATGTGAAATGAGTAATGATTGATGGAGGTTCAGGTGTCGATATTTGCCCTCTCTCCACTTTACAAAGTTTGAAAATTAGCACAGATAAAATTTGATCAGATAATGTGTGCATTCGAGCTTTTGATGGTGCAAAACGAGACACGGTTGGTGAAATTGATCTTACTTTGATGATTAGACCAGTTGAGTTTGGGATCAATTTTCAAGTAATAGACATGGACACTTCCTAAACCCTACTTTTACGAAGGCCATGGATCCATATGGCTAGGGTTGTGCCATCTACTTTGCACCAGGTGGTCAAGTTTGAACATGACAAACCAAAATAATTATTCATGGGGAAGATGATCTTTCAATATATCAAGACCCTTCCATACCATGCATTGAAGCCAGGGAAGGTTGTGAATCCCTCACTTATCAGGTTTTTGAGACAGTGACAGCCGATTAGTATGTGGAAGGAATGCCTATTCCAGAGCCTCACCTCTCTTCCACTTCGGTCATGGTGGCTACCCAAATGTTATGAAATGGTTATGAGCCAGGGAAGGGATTAGGTGTGTCTTTGCGAGGAATTATAAGCCCTATCCATCCATTTGGTAAACTAGATAATTTTGGGTTAGGTTTTGAGCCAACTAAAGCTGATAGGAAGTGGGCAAAAGAGCAAAAAAAAAGATTTGGAATATGCCAAAGCCAATCTCCCACGTTACCCAATCTTTCACTAAATATCGATGTGAAGAGAGTCAAAATTTATCAGTCAAAAATGGGGTGGATAAAGTATGCCAAGGTCTTAAGGAAATGTTTATGAGGTAAACATGGTTCAGATGGGTGAAGGACCTAGTCATGTTGATGTGCAGTTTGTCAGCCCAAATGTCCAACTCACCAACTGGGAAGCAACTCCTCTCCCCACAAGAAAGGAGTCTTGGTAGTTTATTTTATTGCTTTTTCTGTATTTGGACTATTTCTCAGGGTTGTAATCCAGATACTTTAGTTGCTTTGCTTTGATGTTAACACTTCTATCCTTTCAAATTCGATGAAATGAAGTTCCAGTTTCGTAGTAAATTTTATATTCCTTTGTTTTTTTCTAAAAAATTTTTTGTCATTTTATTTTCATTTTAGTTATATTAATACCGACTTTAATAATATGACATGCACGCGGAGTTCACGTCTAGATCCTAAAAAGTCGTCTAATCTCGAAACAATGAATCAAGAGGTGGATGAATATGATGAAGATGAAGCTTATGAGGAAATAAAAAAGGGGATTGGATCAATTTGAGAACAAGCCTAAGCCCAATTTAAATAAAACTGAGGCAGTGAATCTCGGAACCCTTGAAGAGATTAGAGAAACAAAGATAAGTATTCATGTTGAACAAAATACCAGGGATGACATAATTCAAGCTTTATTCGAATACAATGACGTCTTTGCTTGGTCTTATGATGACATACCGGGTTTGAGTGTTGATTTGGTAGTTCATGAACTTCCCACATATCCTGATTTCCCACCAGTCCAACAAAAGCAAAGAAAGTTTAAAACAGACATGAGTGATAAAATTAAAGAGGAAATCATGAAGCAATTGAGTGCAAACATGATTAGGGTCTCCCAATACACTACACGGTTGGCCAATGTTGTGTCGGTGCCAAAGAAAGATGGGAAGACTCGAGTTTGTGTTGACTATAGGGATTTAATAAAGCAAGTCCAAAATACAACTTTCCTCTACCCAACATTCATATCCTTATTGACAATTGTGCGAAACATGAAATTAAATCTTTTGTGGATTGTTATGTCGGGTATCACCAAATTCTAATGGATGAAAAAGATGCAGAAAATACTGCTTTCACCACCCCATGGGGTACTTATTATTATAGGGTCATGCCATTTGGTCTGAAGCATGCAGGAGCAACTTATATGAGAGTTATGACTACTATCTTTCATGACATGATGCATAAATAAGTTGAGGTATATGTCGATGATGTTATCATTAAATCCAAAACACAAGTTGACCATGTGCGTGATTTAAGAAAGTTCTTCGAAAGGTTGCGAAAGTACAATCTCAAGCTCAATCCAGCCAAGTGCGCATTTGGAGTTTCCTCTGGCAAACTCTTGGGTTTTATAGTTAGCCGGAGAGGCATTGAATTGGATCATTCCAAGATAAAAGCTATTCGAGAATTATCGCCCCCGAAGAACAAAACTAAAGTCATGAGTTTGCTTGGAAGGCTAAACTACAGCAGTAGGTTCATCGCTCAGCTTACCACTACATGCGAGCCAATATTCAAGTTGCTGAAGAAGGACGTTGCTATCAAGTGGACAGGCGAGTGTCAAGAAGCTTTTGACAAGATTAAAGAATATTTGGCAAATCCTCCAATACTGGTCCCACCAGAACCTGGTAGGCCTTTATTTTTGTATTTGTCAGTGATGGATAATTCCTTTGGATGTGTTCTGGGACAACATGATATCACATGCAAGAAAGAATAAGCTATCTATTATTTGGACAAGATGTTCACAAGCTATGAGAGAAAATACACTCTTTTAGAAAAGACGTGTTGCGCCTTAACTTGGGTCGCCCAAAAACTGAAGCATTATGTTTTGTCCTACACGACCTACCTTATATCTCGAATGAACCCTTTGAAATACATCTTTCAAAAGCCCATGCAAACAGGTAGGCTGGACAAATGGTAGATTTTGCTTACAGAATTTGACATTGTATACGTCACTCGAACAGCTATGAAGGCACAAACATTAGCTGATCATTTGGCAGAAAACCCAGTTGACAATGAGTACGAGCCATTAAGAACTTACTTTCCCAATGAAGAGATTAATTCTATTGAGGAAGAAGTTTAGGATGACAATCATGTGTGGAAATTATATTTTGATCGGGCTATCAATATTAAAGGTGTAGGAATTGGAGCAGTTCTTATTTCACCAACCGGTCATCATTATCCTGCCACAGCACGACTTCGGTTCTTCTGCACTAATAATATAGCAGAATATGAAGCTTGCATCATGGGTTTAAATATGATAATAAATCTAGATATACGAGAGTTAATGGTCTTGGGATATTCCGATTTGCTTATTCGGCAGGTTCAGGGTGAATGAGAAACTCGAGACATGAAACTTATTCCGTACAAACAGTGTTTAGAGAACCTTAGTAAAAGGTTCAAGTCCATTGAGTTCAGATATATTCCTAGGTTTTACAATGAGTTGGCTGATGCTTTGGCCACCTTAGCATCAATGCTTCCATATCCAGGTAATATGTATATTGACCCATTGGAGATTCAGATTAGGGATCAACATGGCTATTGTAATACAATTGAAGTAGATCCAGACGGTGAGCCATGGTATCACGACATCAAACAGTTCTTGAAAATAAAAGAATATTCGATACATGCTGTCATGCCCCCTTTTAATCAAGGTTAGGTAAAGCACAACTTATGAACTCTAAAAGAATTTTATTATGTACAGAGTCGCCACCTAATTTTTAAGGAAAATAAGAAAATCTATTTTTTGATTATTGACATGTATGACTCACATTTTAATCTGCGAAAACCATTTGAGATTCTAGGTTAGGGTTCAAGTTATTCCGAAGGGAAGGTGTTAGGCATCCTTCGGAATCTACAAATGTGGTACCCGGCTAAACTTAATTTTTAAAGAGAGAGGAGGTTAAAAAATATTTTTTGAAAAAAAGTATAAATATGAACAGTAAAAAATATGTATATACAAGTGCAAAGAATAATTTTAAAATATGTACATAAGAGTATGAAAAATATATTTTTTATATGTATGAGAAAATTTAGTATGTATGAAAATTTATATGTAAGAAAGTATACAAAAGAGTGTAAAAGAATGTATATTGTTAATATGAAGAGTATGTAAATATGTTAATATAAATAGATACTATTACGAAATATATATATAAGAAAAATGTGTAAGTAATATATGTCTACATACATTGTGTAAAGAATGTAAAAAAAATATGTATAATGTAAAGAAATGTATCGAAAAGATTGTACAATGATTACATCGATTGACTTGCATTTTTATTTATGTAAATACTATTTCACTTTTGCAAGAAAAATGAGTTTAAGAATGAGAAAAGAATATTAATTTTCAAAAGAATATATAAAGAATCATTTGCAAAGTTTAAGTAAAAATGATTAAAAGGACGGTTTGAAAAAAAAAGACGGTCTAATATCTGCGTGAAGTAAAAAATGTGAACTAATTACCTAAGTTGAACTGATTTATTTGTAAAGTATTTACGGCCTAAGTTTTGCCTATGCACGTAATAATGAATAAGTAAATAAAAGACACACCTCCCAAAGCCCCGAAAATAAAGTTTTCACTATACTTTATCTTTTGTACAATTACAAGAATCATAAAAAGCAATAAATTTTGGAGAGATTTTCAAACCCCTTTTAATTGTCATCTTTGAAAGTATCTGCACGTACCTGTATAAACACTTAGTAAAAAATTCAATAACAAATAAATATTTACCAAAATAAGTTAAAGAAATATATGTATGTATGTAAATATAAGAAAAATAGAATTTTATTATAGTATGGGCTCAGATATGTAGTTGTACTAAGTTTTAAATACGTCATGGCTGCGAAACATCGGTTGGCCTCCCGAGATCACCTCGCCAAGATACGGATCATAAAACTTTTTATTTCGTCGTTGTGATATTAAGATTTTGTCATCGCCCAAACTTTATTTTTTCTCGCTACGTATGTATATATGTATCCGTCTTTTATTGTGGAGGCCTCAACAATCGAAGGGAGTTTTTTCATTGGCCAAGTATAGTATCTTGTTCGTACCTAGTGTAATAAATATGATATGCAGCGAATGGACAAAAATGCCTAAAAAGTTTTAAAAATCAGCTAATACAATACTTGAGCAGAACCGTCCCTTGAGTAAATTTTTTGGGTAAATGATCAACACAAAATTAGCAAAATGGGTCCAAAAAATGGCAGCAACAACACAGAGAAAAATATAAGTAACTGGAAAACACCCAACGCCGCCTGGAACAACCAAACATTAGTGTAAAATCATCAACCAGATGCAAACATTTAACAGAAGCAAATGATATAGGTAAAACATAGCACAATAGCAAGGATCTAGAAAAATGAAGCTAGCCGGAGAAATAATAACTCCGGCCAGATCTGTCCCTTTAAATGATCAGAAACAGCAAGTCAAGATCGTCGGCTCAGTGAGATACACAGGCAGCAACATCGCTTCAACGGTGAGAAACCGGAGCAACACTCTACCGACCAAATTTGGTTTCAAGGTGGCCATTTTTCGGCGTGGCATTAGCAAAACGAAGGAGAAAGAGGAGGGGCGTTGGTGGTGTGTGGTTCCACCAAAGCTCCGATGTGGTGGTTTGTCAGAGAAAGGGGGCTGCCAAAGCTCTCTTGAGAGTTTGGAGAAGATGAAGCTTAGAAGAAGGGAGAGAAATAGAATAAAAATCTGAAAATTATTTGTTTGTGTAGTGTGTGTAGTGTGATTTTTTGTTTTGTTCCCCCTTTTTATAATACAAAACTAACCCCCCTTTTGTCCAAAAAATAAAAGACTATCTCTTTTTATTTTTTAGTTATTATCTAATAGATTATTTACTCTATTAACTAATGTATAAAGTTTATTAACCGATGGACGATAGCCGTATTTAGTCATGTCAAATGTCACCTTTATTAAAGGTGACAAGACCTTGACTTGATTGATTCGTTGCTCTGCGTATTAGAATTAATTGTTCCAACCTCTTGTGCTTGCGGAATGTATTAAAAAATTATCTATAAATAATATACAAAAATATGTGTATTGGTATGTCATTAAAAAATAAAATAAAATGTAATGTGTTTTAAATAATTGAAATTGTAGTATTTGTATTGTGTACGTGTGCAGATGACTGTAAAGAATATTGCGATTATCAAAATTTGTATAATGATAATAAATTGATAAAAAATCCTAATATTCACAAAATAAAGGATAATTATCAATAAATTGTAAGACAGTAAAAATGTCCCAATAAATTGATAAGAATCCTAATATTTATGAAACTAAGAATAATTATCAATAAATTGATAAAACTCCTAAAATAAGGATGATTATCAATAAATTATTATATTTCATGAAAAATGTGTAAAAAATGTATTTTGTGCTCTTTAACGATCAGGAAACCTGAAGACGTTAATTTTAAGCACGGAGAGCTAAAATCGGGTGTCAACAGTTTGCCCCTTTTCGACTAAAGATGATGCAAGAATCTTTGGGCGAAAACGTTGACATGAAGCCAATTTTGCTCGATAAAGAATTATGATAAAAATATGGCCGAACTTCGATTTAGAGTTGCCTACATATCTCGGATTACACGAGGATCAGGCCGGATGTAGTTCAAAAGTTGAGGCAAATTAACTCTTGTCCTATTGTTCGGGGCGGACGACCTTGGGAAAAATAATTAAAGGAAAAGACTATTTGGGAACAGAAGCATTTACATATTCCCAATGTCTCTTTCAAAATTGCCCCAATGTCGAGCTGTGAGACGCTGGGGATGCAAGATTGTGTACTTGCTGGAAAAAAGAATGATTATGATGTGATAATGACCGAACTCTTAATAGAGCTTCCTACATATCTCGAGATCACGAGACTCAGGTCTATGTAGTTCGAAAATGAGAGGATTTGCGAGAAGGAATGATTGATGTCAATTTTGAAATTCTCCAAGTATCAAATTAATGACACTGGGTATGCGAAGGAATTGTTGATCATTGAAGACCTGATCGCCTATACATCCCATGTTGGTGTGATGTAGGTAGAGTGGTGCATGGAAATACAAGTCACGAAAGGTCAAGTGATTCTTTCGGACATGAGATGCAAACTGTAAAAGCATATGTCTCTCGAGACTTTGTGTCAAACTCTGATTTATTTCTCAGAGCGTTGGAATGGAAAGGTGATCTTGGGTTGTGTGCCAGGACCTTGATGCAAACTTCGGGTTGTGTGCCAAAGCGTTAATGAAATGGAATCTTGGATTATGTGCCAAGATTATGATGCATACTTTGGTTTGTGTGCCGAAGCATTGAATGACTAGAATCATGAGTTGTGTGCCAAAGCGTTAATGAAATGGAATCTTGGGTTGTGTGCCAAGATTATGATGCGTACTTCGGTTTGTGTGCCGAAGCATTGAATGACTAGAATCTTGGGTTGTGTGCCAAGATCCTGATGCATGCTCTGGTTTGTGTGCCAAAGCGTTAATGAAATGGAATCTTGGGTTGTGTGCCAAGATTATGATGCATACTTCGGTTTGTGTGACGAAGCATTGAATGACTAGAATCTTGGGTTGTGTGCCAAGATCCTAATGCATGCTCTGGTTTGTGTGCTAAAGCGTTAATGAAATGGAATCTTGGGTAGTGTGACAAGATTATAATGCATACTTCAGTTTGTGTGCCGACGCTTTGAATGAATACCCGCATTTGAAGGTGGGCGCCTATAAAATGTACTTGAATGTAAATACCCGCATTAGAAGGTGGGCGCCTGTAAAAGGGACTTGAATGTAAATACCCGCATTAGAAGGTGGGCACCTGTAAAATGTACTGAAATGTAAATACCCGCATTAGAAGGTGGGCGCCTGTAAAGGAAGAAAACTTTTTGGTTTCCAGTTGTAAGAATGTTGAAAAGAAAATAATGTCTTGACTTTCAGTTGGTACCAACAATTAGTCTTATGCATAAGAATTCCACCATCTTTCCCAGCTAACCAAGATCAACTTCGGGTAATTTCAATAGTTTCAAATAGTACCTCAGACGTACCTAAGTATCGACAAGATTTGTTCATCTTGATTCAAACAAAGATTTTGAACTATACATGTTCTCATGTTTCACGTGCCTCACCAAAAGAAAATCTTATTTTTCACACATATGAGTATTTTGATTTTAGGAAATTTTGAGAAGTGCACTCACACTCAGAAGGATGTTCAATGCATGCAATTGTGATACCATAGGCTTGGCCTTCATGTAAGTATCCACTAATCTGAGAACGCTTGAAATAGGATCATGTAGGTCTTATTATTAGCTTGTAATGTAGGCTTGGGCATGGGTAGGATATTATTTGGGATAAAGGTGACTAATCCTCCCTTGAGCATGCGCTGTATTTGTGCTTTGACATTTGTTACATTTGGACGCTTGATCTTCTTTGTTTCGTAGTCCCGTTCTTTGAATTTGTATCGACTTCTTTTCGTTGTTGGAGTCCTTTTTCCCCTTTTGGAGTTCTTTTCTCTTCTTTTTTTTTTTTTTTTGAAATTTCTCCACATTTGTTGGAGTATTTTTCATTATATATTTTTTTGGGGGGGATTTCTCCATGTTTTGATTTGTGGGGAATTTTACTCCTTCTTTAAAGTCGTATTTTCATCTTTATTCCTCTGGGACTTTGCATCTTCTGCCTTTGGCATCTTTGATCTTGAATCTTTGTCTGCAATTTGCACATTTTAATGCGCTCAGGGAGGTCGGGCCAAAAGAGGGTAGTGCATGTAAGCACTCAGAAAGGTATAGGCTGAGATGTGGTTGTTCAAAGAAAAGGCTTTAGGCTCAAAGGGGGAATGCTAGGGATAATGTCATTTGGTAGGTTATGAAAGGCTCAATCGGGTCAAAGAAGGCCTATGATCCTTTCCCAAATCAAGTGTAACTCAGGATTTCGCCTCAACAAGCATTTAGGCCAAGTTCTAGATCAACAATGCAATGCAATGAATTAATCTAATGCTCGTCACACAATGCACATAAAACGATGAGGTTGGTTTTGTTCTTGTCTTAGATGCATGCAAGAGAATTTTTTGAGTGTCACTAAGGTGTGATTAAGAGGTTCCAAAAGGATCTATGGTTTACCACGAAATTGATCCTCTCCATCATACCATTTATTTCTTTCTCATGCACACTTCTAACTATGTTGGTACCAACCAAGTCAAAACTTTCATGTTTTTTCCATTTTTTTTTTGAAAAATGAGACCGAACCCTTATGAGGGTTGCCTACGTATCTTGTATAAACAAGAATCAGGTATGTGTAGTTCAAGAGGATAGGGTATAAGATGTAAAGTAAAAAAAAATAACCCTTTTTTTGTAAAGGAATACCGAATCCAAGAAGGACTGCCTACGTATCTCATTGAGATGAGAATCAGGTATGCGTAGTTCATGAAGATGATGTACTAAAATGTATGTACAAACTTTTTTTTTTGGTTTTCTAATAAGGAATACCGAACCAAGAAGGGCTGCCTACTTATCTCATCGAGATGAGAATCAGGTTCGCGTAGTTCGTGAAGATGTGAACTAAAATGCATGTACACACTTTTTTTTTGTTTTTCTAATAAGGAATACCGAACCAAGAAGGGCTGCCTACTTATCTCATCGAGATGAGAATCAGGTTCGCGTAGTTCGTGAAGATGTGAACTAAAATGCATGTACACACTTTTTTTTTGTTTTTCTAATAAGGAATACCGAACCCAAGAAGGGTTACCTAAGTATCTCATCAAGATTAGAATCAGGTTTGCGTAGTTCGTGTAGATGTGAACTAAAATGCATGTAGACACTTTTTTTTTTGTTTTTCTAATAAGGAATACCGAACCCAAGAAGGGCTGCCTACGTATCTCATCAAGATGAGAATCAGGTTCGCATAGTTCGTGAAGATATGGTAGCAAATGTATGTGCAAAAAGAATTCACCTCTAGAAGAAATATAAAGCAAAAAATTAAGATATTTATCGAATATAAAAATATGTATAAAAAATAATGCAAAGATATAGACAAACTCGGAGCGATGCCTCGTATGTCGGGTGTTGGCGATGTCCTCGATGACAGTGTCTCTCGACTATTTTTGGGGATGATCGTTGTTGCGATCTCCAAATTATTTACGAGGACCATCCATTATTGTGATCGTCTCTAATCATTGTTGGAGACGACATGCTGTGGCCTCTCAATTATTTGCAAGGGCCCTTATTGGTGTATCCGTCTCCGATTAAGTGGAGACAGCTCTCCTGTAAAGAAATAAAAAAGAAGTGAAAGTAGGGAAGTCATAAAAAAAATATAATTACATGATCAAAAACTCCCCTGATTTGTCTGTCCCATTGAATATGGATGCCTCAAAAAGTTTGAGGTCGGATGTTATCTCATGTGAAGTTCAGAGATTATTTAACCTGCAACAATCAAATAACAGAGTGTTAAAGTCGCTCTCCAATCATAAGACTAAGATAGATTAGAGTTAGGCCATGCGGTCAAGTGATGCATCCGATTTGAAATCAGAGATTAGTGTGATTATCGCATGAGTTTCGGGGATGATGTTGTTCCTCCTGCATTCAAAGAAAGCTTCTTAGTTTAAGGAGAGAGATGTTCACTTCTTCAGACTCGACCCCTTGCTTTTTATTGCTTGATATCCTTTGATAGGCGTGCCTGCAGAGAAAACGAGTCAACTCGTGTTGAACCCTTAGATTTGGAAAGTGAAAGTGATTCACTGTAGTTCCATGGCCTACGTCATTTGAGAGGTTTGAAGAGACACTTAGGTTTTCAGATTTTGAAACTAAAGTCGAATAGATATTATGGTAAGAGTGACATTGATATTCTTAAATTTTGGACTTGAGAGAATTGATTAAAGCTTTTAATTATTTTTTGAGGGGTTGAGAGCGTCATTGGACTGTTTCAAAATATTTGCCCCAGTTTGCAGTCCTAGAAAAATCATTTTAGAATAGCAGGAAGACCAAACTCTTATGCAGGGTTGCCTACATATCTCACTAAGATGAATCAAGATGAGAATCAGGTCAGGACGTAGATAGAATGAACCCATGGATATGATATGTATGATTGTCATGAACTGGTGGTTGTTCTTGAAGAATGGTGTGACAGGCGGCTGAGAGGAGACCGATTGAAGACAATGAGCTTTGAAATTACTCTGATAAGGCAATTAAGATGATGAATGTGAAAATATTGACACAGTTTTGTCACTATTCTAGCACGCCAAAAAGATTACTAGGAAAGAGAATCTTGTCAAAGATTTGATACTACTTCGTCGTTGTCGAAAGGATTGAATAAATGAGAGAGTGTTGAACTCTTGATTTTGAAAGAGAAGGCCAAAATGTCATATTTCATAATCTACAACGATCAGAAGAGGAAAAGAAACTTATGTCCCATGTTCTAGGATCAAAGTTGAGTGAAGGTTTGAATGTAAGGCCAATATTGGCACTGATGTAAAGGAGCTTTGGATTTAAGAGAATTGTTGATTTGCGCTCTTAGCAGAACTTTGGAGAGCGTATTTGAACTGTTTCAAAAATTTACCCCAGTTTTTAAAATTCTGAAGAAATTATTTTGAAACAATGGAAGACCGAACCCTTATGTAGGGTTGCCTACGTATCTTGCCAGAACAAGAATCAGGTCAAAACGTAGTTCGAACAGATACGTAGTTATATGTGAGTTGTATAATTACTTTGAGTGATTATATTAAAAAAAAGTAAATCTATGAGTGAAAGTTTGGACAAGAAAAAGGTATGGTATAAAGATGTACAAGGCTGTATTGATAATTTCTTGAAAAAAGAATGATGAAGTCCAAAATAGTGATCGTAAAGATCGACAATAGATGTAAGAAAGATTGATAAATTGTGAAGGATGATCTTAGAGATCGAGAATGAATGTGAGGGAATGGAAAGGTCCCAGGCTCAACCCAAGTCAACCCAAATCGTCAGATAAAATGGACGAGGACGAAAATGACGTGTGTATATATATGTATAAACTAAAAAAATATGCACAAAAATATAAAAACGCAGAATATATAATAAACAAAGAGCATGTATCAAATAAAAATATATAACAAATAAAGAATAAAAAACTCATCCGACTGAAGTGACGATCGTATGTACAATGGCCTAAGGATTCTAAGAGTAGATTCACCTAAGCTGATAAAGAATATTCGGACAACTGCGAGAAAATGCGTAATAATTTGAACGTGCCGACTCTGAAGCTAAGGAATCCAAAGAAGTTTTGGAGGAGCGTGAAACACTCCTCGCGTGAACCACAATGTGTAATAGTGTACGGCCAAGACTCTATAGAAAGGATGTGATAATTAAATAAATAATGTGTAGAAATATTTTGAACACATATCTACTTTATAAAGTAAATAATGAATCAAAGAATAATTAATATAAAGAATTTATGTATAAGAAAAAACTAAAAAAAATTATATGTACAATACAAATAACATATAAAATTCATAGTGTGCAAAAAAATAAATGAAGAATTAAATAATCAATATATAAAAATGTGAATAAAAATACCTCCCTCAATTAAAAATTGAGTCTATGATGGTTAGAACCTGATTGCATCCCCAGCAGAGTCGTCATTCTGTCATGCCCCCTTTTAATCAAGGTTAGGTAAAGCACAACTTATAGACTCTAAAAGAATTTTATTATGTACAGAGTCGCCACCTAATTTTTAAGGAAAATAAGAAAACCTATTTTTTGATTATTGATATGTATGACTCACATTTTAATCTGCGAAAACCATTTGAGATTCTAGGTTAGGGTTCAAGTTATTCCGAAGGTAAGGTGTTAGGCATCCTTCGGAATCTACAAATGTGGTACCCGGCTAAACTTAATTTTTAAAGAGAGAGGAGGTTAAAAAATATTTTTTGAATAAAAGTATAAATATGAACAGTAAAAAATATGTATATACAAGTGCAAAGAATAATTTTAAAATATGTACATAAGAGTATGAAAAATGTATTTTTTATATGTATGAGAAAATTTAGTATGTATGAAAATTTATATGTAAGAAAGTATACAAAAGAGTGTAAAAGAATGTATATTGTTAATATGAAGAGTATGTAAATATGTTAATATAAATAGATACTATTACGAAATATATATATAAGAAAAATGTGTAAGTAATATATGTCTAAGTACATTGAGTAAAGAATGTAAAAAAATATGTATAATGTAAAGAAATGTATCGAAAAGATTGTACAATGATTACATCGATTGACTTGCGTTTTTTATTATGTAAATACTATTTCACTTTTGCAAGAAAAAATGAGTTTAAGAATGAGAAAAGAATATTAATTTTCAAAAGAATATATAAAGAATCGTTTGCAAAGTTTAAGTAAAAATGATTAAAAGAACGGTTTGAAAAAGAAAAGACGGCCTAATATCTGCGTGAAGTAAAAATGTGAACTAATTACCTAAGTTGAACTGATTTATTTGTAAAGTATTTACGGTCTAAGTTTTGCCTATGCACGTAATAATGAATAAGTAAATAAAAGACACACCTCCCAAAGCCCCGAAAATAAAGTTTTCACTATACTTTATCTTTTGTACAATTACAAGAATCATAAAAAGCAATAAATTTTGGAGAGATTTTCAAACCCCTTTTAATTGTCATCTTCGAAAGTATCTGCACGTACCTGTATAAACACTTAGTAAAAAATTCAATAACAAATAAATATTTACCAAAATAAGTTAAAGAAATACATGTATGTATGTAAATATAAGAAAAATAGAATTTTATTATAGTATGGGCTCAGATATGTAATTGTACTAAGTTTTAAATACGCCATGGCTGCGAAACATCGGTTGGCCACCCGAGATCACCTCGCCAAGATACGGATCATAAAACTTTTTATTTCGTCCTTGTGATATTAAGATTTCGTCATCGCCCAAACTTTATTTTTTCTCGCTACGTATGTATATATGTATCCGTCTTTTATTGTGGAGGCCTCAAAAATCGACAGGAGTTTTTTCATTGGCCAAGTATAGTATCTTGTTTGTACCTAGTGTAATAAATTTGCTATGCAGCGAAAGGACAAAAATGACTAAAAAGTTTTAAAAATCAGCTAATACAATAGTTGAGCAGAACCGTCCCTTGAGTAAATTTTTTGGGTAAATGATCAACACAAAATTAGCAAAATGGGTCCAAAAAATGGCAGCAACAACACAGAGAAAAATATAAGTAACCGGAAAACACCCAACGCCGCCTGAAACAACCAAACATTAGTGTAAAACCATCAACCAGATGCAAACATTTAACAGAAGCAAATGATATAGGTAAAACATAGCACAATAGCAAGGATCTAGAAAAATGAAGCTAGCCGGAGAAATAATAACTCCGGCCAGATCTGTCCCTTTAAATGATCAGAAACAGCAAGTCAAGATCGTCGGCTCAGTGAGATACACGGGCAGCAACATCGCTTCAACGGTGAGAAACCGGAGCAACACTCTACCGACCAAATTTGGTTTCAAGGTGGCCATTTTTCGGCGTGGCATTAGCAAAACGAAGGAGAAAGAGGAGGGGCGTTGGTGGTGTGTGGTTCCACCAAAGCTCCGATGTGGTGGTTTGTCAGAGAAAGGGGGCTGCCAAAGCTTTCTTGAGAGTTTGGAGAAGATGAAGCTTAGAAGAAGGGAGAGAAATAGAATAAAAATCTGAAAATTATTTGTTTGTGTAGTGTGTGTAGTGTGATTTTTTGTTTTGTTCCCCCTTTTTATAATATAAAACTAACCCCCCTTTTGTCCAAAAAATAAAAGACTATCTCTTTTTATTTTTTAGTTATTATCTAATAGATTATTTACTCTATTAACTAATGTATAAAGTTTATTAACCGATGGACGATAGCCGTATTTAGTCATGTCAAATGTCACCTTTATTAAAGGTGACAAGACCTTGACTTGATTGATTCGTTGCTCTGCGTATTAGAATTAATTGCTCCGACCTCTTGTGCTTGCGGAATGTATTAAAAAATTATCTATAAATAATATACAAAAATATGTGTATTGGTATGTGATTAAAAAATAAATAAAATGTAATGTGTTTTAAATAATTGAAATTGTGGTATTTGTATTGTGTACGTGTGCAGATGACTGTAAAAAATATTGTGATTATCAAAATTTGTATAATGATAATAAATTGATAAAAAATCTTAATATTCACAAAATAAAGGATAATTATCAATAAATTGTAAGACAGTAAAAATGTCCCAATAAATTGATAAGAATCCTAATATTTATGAAACTAAGAATAATTATCAATAATTGATAAAACTCCTAAAATAAGGATGATTATCAATAAATTATTATATTTCATGAAAAATGTGTAAAAAATATATTTTGTGCTCTTTAACGATCAGAAAACCTGAAGACGTTAATTTTAAGCACGGAGAGACAAAATTGGGTGTCAACACATGGCAATGGAGATCAAAAGAGAACTATTAGGCGACTTGTCAATAATTTCTTCTTAAGCGGGGAGGTCTTGTACAAAAGAACTCCAGATTTGAAGTTATTGAGATGTGTGAACATTCAAGAAGCTGAAATGATCAAGAACGAAGTGCATTCGGGGGTATGTGGCCCACACATGAATGGCTATGTTCTAGCAAAAAAGATTATTCGGGCAGGATACTATTGGTTGACCATGAAATGAGATTGCTTCTGTTTTGTTCGCAAGTGTCCCCAGTGCCAAATCAATAGCGACTTGATTCACTCACCTCCTTCAGAGTTGCACCCTATGTCTGCTCCTTGGCCTTTTGTTGCTTGGAGCATGGACGTTATTAGGCCAATTGAGCCGAAAGCTTCTAACGGACACCGATTTATTCTAGTCGCCATTGATTACTTCACTAAATGGGTAGAAGCAGTTACTTTCGAATCAGTCACCAAGAAACCGATAGTGGACTTTGTTCATTCCAACATCATATGTCGTTCATTCCAACCTTTGTACGCAACATTCTTAGATTGGAATGACGAAAGATTATCATTTTCCTAATAAAAATATCACTACCTCTTGCTAGCCCTTTAAGCTTTATTACATTTCTTTGTTTTCCCTCTTTGGAACCATAACCCCAAAAAAAAAAATGTGTTTTTTTGAACTACGTTTGACCTGATTCCTAAAAAGGATATGTAGGCAGTCCTATTCTGGGGTTTGGTCCGACCAACCAAAAAATCACGTTCCCCAGTATTCAAAGAAATTGGGGTATTTTTTTGATTTTATTTTATTTTATCTAAACGGTTCCAAAGTTGTAATTCACTCTTGAAGTCCTTTTTGCATTATTCTGCTAAGACCTTCCGATCAATCTTTGAGAATGCTAAGTTTGGTTTGCCGTGAATGTGCGGAATGTGAAAAATAAAAACTGAAAAAATAAGAGAGTCTTATAGGTGAAAACCCTCATGGGCACCATAAGGCTACGGTAAGAAAGAAATAAAATGAGAGATTCTTATAGGTGAAAACCCTCATGGGCACCATAAGGCGATGGTAAGCGAGAGAAATAAAATTAGAGAGTCTTATAGGTGAAAACCCTCATGGGCACCATAAGGCGATGGTAATCGAGAGAAATAAAATGAGAGAGTCTTATAGGTGAAAACCCTCACGGACACCATAAGGCGACGGTAAGCGAGAGAAATAAAATGAGAGAGTCTTATAGGTGAAAATCCTCACGGGCACCATAAGGCGACGGTAAGCGAGAGAAATAAAATGAGAGTCTTATAGGTGAAAACCCTCATGGGCACCCTAAGGCGATGCTAAGTTTATGATAAATTCAGAGAGGTCAGTTTGTTGAAAATTCACAAGGGGCACCACTGATCGAAGAGGGTTCTTATCCTAGCATGTGAATGACCAAGGCAAAGAATTTGGTTTCAGATTGAAAGGTGTACCTTATTTCGAGATTTAGACGACTTTGACGGATCGAACATCCAATATAAAATGCATGTCATGGTTCATTGAAGTCGGTACATATCTCCAGATAAGCTTCTTCTCCTTTTTTCCAGAAGGGACACATTCTTTGTTGTTTTGAACATAATTCCTTCTATTTTTATTTTTCATTATTTTTTCTTTTGTCTTTGTCCCTAGTATATTCTTTGGGTTGCTTTCAATATAATCTCACATCAAATGCAAAAGAAAAGAAAAAGCTGCAAAATCGAATATGATTTTCTAGTGGTACAGAGCAAAGACTATTGGGCGTGCACCACATTCAGCATAAAACTATTTGTGATAGACCCTGCTAAGTGTAATACTCAAAAAGCAAGATATTATTTTTGAGATACTAAGTTGAAGGATCTCCAAATCAAGAATGTGATTTAAGAATATGGTTGGTTACACATATACCCAAAAGGTATTGGACCAAAATAGTCAGAACGAGAGTTTGAAAGACGAAGGTTCAAGGCTTCCAAGCAATCTGTTCAACAATCAATCAAGTCAATTGTGTAGACGTTGGGAGAGCTTAAAGATAATTTTCACAGGGTATCAAGGCCACAAACCAACCACCATTTTGAACTTACAAATTTTTCTTTGTTTAAACAGGAATAAAGTAATTTCGAGAAGTAGTTTGCGGAAAAACGATTGTCACAAAGTGAAGTTTCTTCAATCTCTGTTTTCTCTGATAATCATGTCATTTTCCTAGTAAAGCACAAAATTCCTGTTTTATCTTTTTCATGCCTTCACAGGGTACCACATTCCCTGGTTGCATTTCAGGGCACAAAAATTCCTATTTTCTTTCATGACTTCACAGGGTACAACATTCTCTGGTTGCATTTTTATGGCACAAAACCCCTATTCTCTTTCATAACTTCACAGGGTACGACATTCTCTGGTTGTATTTTTAGGGCACTAAACCTCTATCTTCTTTTATAACTTCACAGGGTACGACATTCCGTGGTTGCATTTTAGGGAATAAAATTCTTATTTTCTTTTATGACTTCACAGGGTATGATATTCTCTGGTTGCATTTTTAGGGCACTAAAACTCCTATCTTCTTTCATGACTTCACAGGGTACATTATTCCCTGGTTGCATTTTAGGGAACAAAATTTCTATTTTCTTTTATGACTTCACAGGATACGACATTTCCTGGTTGCATTTTTAGGGCACTAAACCCCTATTTTCTTTCATGACTTCACAGGGTACGACATTCCTTGGTTGCATTTTTAGGGCACTAAACCCCTATTTTCTTTCATGACTTCACAGGGTACGACATTCCCTGGTTGCATTTTTAGGGCACTAAATTCCTATTTTTTTATGCCTTCACAGGGTACGACATTCCCTGGTTGCATTTTTAGGATACAAAATCCCTATTTTCTTTCATGACTTCAGAGTGCGACATTCTCTAGTTGCATTTTAGGGCACAAAAACTCTTATTTTCTTTTTTCATGTCTTCACAGGGTGCGACATTCCCTGGTTGCATTATAGGACACAAAATTTCTATTTTCCTTTTATGACTTCACAGGGTACGACATCCCCTGATTGCATCATTGAGAACAAGAATCTCATTTTTATTTTCGTACTTATTTTAAATTTTCATCATTGATTGTCTTTATCTTTAGAGTAGTTAGTTATAGCTTTACTAATAACTCACAAAAAGTTCCTAGTGCAAACTAGGGCAGAAAATTTTGTTCATTTTTGTTTGTCTTTGATAGCTTGCAGGTTTTCCCGCCAAGCACATCTTTGATGTACAAGAATGGAATCTCATCTCTGATTTCGAGCGAAGAAGAATGTTTAAATCTCGAAGACAGTGAGAGTCAGCTCCGACATATATAGCGACTCAACGTCTCAAGAGTCATCTCCTTAGCTTCTGATTAAGAGAATGAACACCCAGGAATATTCTACAAATTGTCCTTTGGAGGAGCGTCAACGACTCAATCCAAATTGCAAGTTCATGTCTCAAATTCTTACTTCAAGATTAAATTTTGAGATCAAGGTACTCACCGACAAAAGGTGGGGTGATAACTGAAGATCCAAAAGGAAGATCATTTGAAGAAAAAGAGTCAAGACATGTTGAGTAGATAGGATCTTGTATTTTTCCATTCTAGTTTCATTTTTATTTTCTTTTTATGTAATAATAGGAACCACGGAACGGAATCTCGACGGGATCTTACTCGACTCTCCAACTCATCCTTTCATTTCTACACCCACTTGAACTACACGTGACCTGATTCTCTTATAACCTGAGATATGTAGGCTGCCCAAAGCCAGGGGTCGATCACACCTCTTTCTTTTTATTTCTTTTCGTATTTTGAATAAATAGTTCAGTCAAAAATTAGTCACGTCGTTCACTTCTTTGCCTGAAAACTCTTCATATTTTCAAGCAAAGAGGGGCATTCTGTGAACACCTAATATTTGACCGAACCTAAAGTTTTACACTTTTTATTATTAAATTTTTCTTTTAGATTTAATTTCATTTTTTATTTTTACCTTATATTTAATAAGTTTATTTTAAAAGATTTAAAAACTAAACTTTAAAAAAAGTGTCACAGTTTTATGATACGTTTATTTTTATTTATTTTTAAAAATATCTTTTTCTCTTAATATAGGTTTTAATAAATAAGCTAGTAATATTAATATTTTTCTTAGTTGTATTTTATTATAAATATATATATTTTTGTTAGTCTAAATAGTTAGTTACTATTTTTATATATACTATTTTATATATATATTTTTATATATACTATTATATTATTAGTTTATATACTATTATATATATACTACTACTTTTTATATACTATTATATATATACTATTATATATATACTATTATATATTTCTGAAAATTTAATTGAAATTAAATTTAAAAAAAAGAAAGATAAAACTACCCACTAACCTAAACCACCCCAACTCCCTCTTTTCATTTTTCCCTCAACTCCCCCCACTTTCTGCACACGTACTCACACACATACACAACAATCTGCAAACATCACTCCTATACCCATATTCCTATATATACTAACACACACGAGGGGAAAAAAAAACAGAGGGAAAAAACAAAAAAAGGAAGAAGACGAAAAAAAAAAAAAAGAGAGAGAGAGAGAAAAAAGACAGAAAAGGAAAAAAAACGAGAGAAACAGAAAAAGAAAGAAAAGAGGATAAGTTTAGAGTTTGATTTTCGTTTGGAGTTTCGGTGATAATATTTTTGCTTTTAATTTTTTTATTTGTTCATCAAACAGGTTCCTACTAAGTTCCTTTTCTTTTATTTTTATAGCTTTAATATTATGAATCAAAATATGAATAAAGTTATATAAACGGTTTCATGTATTTATGTAATATGTGGAGTTAATTATTTGCAGACTCGGCTCCCCTCCAGTAGCCATTCTGTCCAGTCCTTCCAGTTGGATATTAAATTGCTTACACGTGTCCTTTTATTTAATGAATGATCCAGATTTATTTGCTAAACTAACTATTCTAACTATGGTCAACAATTAATTCCTTTCTTCCTTCTCTCTCCACCGCCAGACCACAATCCCTCTCCTTTCTCTCCCAAATATATCAAACATTGCACCTTGACAATTTTAATACTGAGTCAAAACGCAAACCAAAAGTAGCGGGTTCCTCCTATGTTATGTCAAAATGAAGATTTTGATTTGGGTTAAATTTTGTGCTGAAGTTGCTTCCATGGTGAGCCCATAAGGAAGAATGGAGACGATGGTCCTCCATATCATCAATTGCAACTCCAGCAGAATTTCTCAGCCTTGACAGAGCTAAAACAATTTGTTTTAATCTTTGTATAGCAAGTGCATAAACTGAAGCTTAATGAGGGATTTCAATGGTGTGTTAACTGGGTTTGATACACAAATTGAAGCTTAATGGGGGATTTCAATGGTTTGTTAACTGGGTTTGATATACTTTCTTAGCTTTTCATACCTTAAGAGCTTCAGGATGATAGATTTGATAGAAAATTGAATTGCTAAGGTAATACTTTAATTCAGATTCATCTATAGAGCAGTATTGGTAAAAATCTCATAACTCATATTTTCTCGAGCAACCAAATTGAACCCTTTTTTCTTCTTTCTTTTTAAGTCCAGACAAAGAAAACACGATATTTTTTTCTTTTTTTCTTTTCTGATCTAAAATTACTCAACAGAAGAGGTCTGATTATATTAATCATGGTTAGAATGATTAGTTTAGCAATTAAATCTGGACCATTTATTATCTAGCAGGACACGTGTAACTAATTTAATATCCAATTGGAGGGAATGGAGAGATTGACTACCGGAGGGGAGCCAAGTCCATTATTTGCATTTTTTTTTATTATGAAGTTATTCAAATTTCATATGTGTTTAAACTGTTAGATTTCTTTGACATGATAATGAAGTATGTCCAAATATGTATTTTATCCATTTATATGAATATGTTTAGTTGAAATCTCATTCTATTTATTTACCATACCAATTTCATTTTGATATACTATATTACATCATTTCATTTCAAAATAGAAACAAGTGAGGAAATAATGCTTTAGTGATTTTTCTTAGTAGAGGTCATTTAAATAGTACATATTTACTTTGGATTTGTTCAAATTAAGACTAAAAGAAGATCATTAAATTTAAGTAGAAATTTATGACTTTATTTTAAAAAAATATATATTTCTTTTATCATCATTTAATTTAATGAAGAAGTAACTACTATTTTATATTTATAGATAATAATTTTATTTATTTAATTTACGACTTGAAATATTACTAGAGATACATACACTTTTTTTTTTATTATTATTCATAGATATTTTATTTCATTAAGTTGATCTTAAAATTTTCGTGAGTACATGACAATCTACGTAGCAATTTAGATTCTTGTTAAGTTCTAGAATTGTATGCATGTTGATGAGAAATTCTCACTTGGCTTGAAAATGAATAATTGAATTGAGTTATGTTAATAGCAATTGCATTAAATGTGTACAATGTTTTTTGACAAAGTATTGTTAGTTAAAATTAGCTTTTTATGTTTTGGTGAAACAATATCTTGTCTCTTCCGTGCTACTACTGTTTCATATACCAAAATTGGTTATCAATTGCTATTTCTTATTAGTTAAATACTATTTACTTTACTCACACCAAATGATAAAGTTTCAAATATCTTTTTCTCTTAAAAAAAAGTAACTAGTACATCAAACAACAAGAAAATGATAATCATTTATCTTTTATTTATTTATTTATATATTTTTATAAGCTCGGGAGTAATTGTTTAGTTCAAAGAATGAGTTTAAGTTCTTGATTCCAAGAAATTTAAAGGTTAATATAAGTAATAATTAATTATAAAATCGGAAAGCACTGCTACCGACAATTTAATTTAATAAAATTAACTTACCATTTCAAAGCCGATTTAATTGGAACGGATAGAGTTTAAGTACGCTAGATGCTTATTAAGACTCGGGAATATGGGGACGATCCATAAATGCCTCCAAAGGCGTGAGAAACATATCAAAATCCGTGGTAAGACTGAAAAGCACTGCTACCGGTAAGCCACACATTAATATAAATAAAATGATTTAAATCAATTTTAAAATAAATCGAAAAGGCGAGAATAAGCAATTTTGTTAAGCTAATAAACATAACATATCCAAAAGACTAATTAAGCCATTTATAAGTTAATGAAGCGACCGTGCTAGAACCACGGGATTCGAGGGGTGCCTCACACCTTCCCCTTGGTCAACATAATTTCTTACCCGGATTTCTAATTCGCAGACCAATAAAGAGTCAACTTCCTTTTGATTAGGGATTCAAAAGGTGACTTGGAACACCAAAACTCATTTCCAAGTGGCGACTCTGTTAAAATAAATAATCTCTTTTCAAAATGTCACTTGAATTGGAAAAAACCTTTTTCAAACAACTCTCTTAGCGGGGTGTAAGAAAGGGGTGTGACAGAAATTGCTTCTTGTTTTGTGCTCTCTCAAAACTCTCATTTTAGGTGTGTGAGCCTGTATGAATACAATCTCAACCAATATACAAGCACACGGTTAGCATCATGGGTTAAGGATAAATATAGAATGAAAATAAAACCCTCTTAATTAAACCTAGAAAAGAAAGGAAGTAAGAAAGAAGTCACAACTTTCAATAAATTGATCTCCAATTATAACTCTACTTCCTTACCAACTTGGACTCCACATTGACATCTACACTACCAAGATTCTTTATTATTTGAGGCAACTTCAAGGTCATATAGCATGAAAATACAAAATATTTCCCGCAAAAGTGACTCCTACATACACTAGGATTAGGTGACAGTTATTCTAAAAAATCCACCTAGCAGGACCTGGTCCTTCAGTTGATGATAACCATCCCAATAATGTTACCACATTTGTTAATCATCAAAACCTCAATTCAACAGTTCCTTCACAAGACTTTCACCGAGGGAAACTCTTTGGACCACAACTTGCAAACTTGCCTTTCCAAAATAAATGATGGAATTTTCACATATGATAAATCTTTGTCCAAATGGGCTGTACTAGCTGGTATGATGTGAGATTCATTTCGGATATACTTTTAAAACATCATACATAAAAAATTGGATGCACCGCTAGCTCAGGAGACAAAGTAAGTTTGTAAGCAACTACGTCAACCCGCTCCAAGATCTCATATGGCCTAATGAACCCGAACCCGAACTCAACTCATTTTCTTCCTGAACCTTATTACACCTCTCATAGGTGATAAATACCAAATCTTATCTTTGTGTATCCGCGTATGACTATTGCTTACTTTGATCTGTTCTCTGAATCACATTAGCCTTTTCCAAGGCCTGTCACACCAACTCTGGACCCAAAAGTTGTGTTTCACCGGCCCGTTTCAAACCAACCAGCAGGAGAATGACACTGGTGACCATATAATGCCTCAAATAAGGCCATCTTGAATGTTGGACCGATAATTGTTGTTTATACCAAACTTTGTCAAAGGCATAAAATCATCCGAATAACCTCCAAAAACAGTGGCATATGCTCTCAACATGTCTAGTTCACATCAAAGGACATGTTAGGCAAACTTAGGATAGGACAATGTAAGACAAAATGATCAAGAAAGGTATGCTTGGAGGTAGGTTAAAAATCGTTCCTTAAATATACTCTTTAAAGTTTTGGTTCTATGAGTTGGTCAAAATTGAGCACTTTTGGCCTTATACTTTATGCTATTTTTTTTTTGTCTATTTCTAGAATCTAGTGCGGATAGTTTCTGAGAGATTTAACAATATTTATGGTTAAATCCTTTTTTCCACAGTTTTCCTAAGATTCAACTGTAGAGTTTGTTAAATATTTGATAAAGGTCAAAAATATCCACTTTTGACAAATTTAGAGGACCAAAATTGCTTTAAAATATATTTAAGATATCATTTTTTGTCATTTTCTTGGCAATGTCATGTAACATTGTGTGAATTAAGTGTGGGACACTTGTTAAATAATTTTTACACAAATACGATCCAATCGTACCTTAATTTGGATAAAACAATATGTCTCCTTCACATATATTTGCATATTAGACATAGGCCTTGTGTAACTACAAACGGGGAGTATCTAATAGGAAACAATAAAAACAAAGTGGCCTCCTTGTTAATAATTATTTCCATAAATAATTTAGTACGAATGACCAGTTTGATCATTTCCTTTTTCTCTTTTGCATCCCATATTATTTGAGGTAAAATGCAAATAACGTTGGCAAATTTACAAATAGATAAGTAGATATTCTCTCAATTCTACATGGATTAGTAGTAACGAATCTCAGCGGCCTCCCATTTAGTTGATGCTGTCAAAAAAATAAAGGATAGAAAAATATTAGTCAAGCATTAAATTAACCGAAACGCTTGAAAATAAATATAGAGCGATACTACTTCTAGTTCATGTTATACTTCTTTTAGGATTTTTGTGCACTTCTTAAGAAAGATAGTAAGTTTAATCATAAAAGTACTTGTCTAAATTTTCTTTCATCTCTCCTTAACATCTCTCTTAATTTGACATAAGGGCAAATCTCGAAAAAAAAAATTGCCTCCTTTTCATCTGCCATTTAAGGTTTTGACACACTCGTTATAAGTGAGAAAATATATTTAATATAATTAATCATGAGGAATATTTGACTGGATTACCCTCATCTCTTTCTTAAATGAGTAATTGTTGATTATATGTCTTTTTAGGAGTTGTATGGGTAACACTGGAAGAAGGTTTATTGACATCTTTTTAATTCTCTAAAGTGACAATTTGGAGCAAATTATTTAATTTTTTTGGGAATAAAGTGGCGGATTAAAAGGAACGGAGAGAGTAGAAAGTATGACACAAAAAATATAATCGAAAAAAAGGTAAAGAGAAGCCCTTCCAAGTGGATTTGGCTCCCCTCCAGTAGCCAATCCGTCCAGTTCCTCCAATAACCGAATACTTTTATCTGTAAATACTACATATTTGATTCCATCTGCTTTCACACTCGAACTCTCCTACTGTGTGTTGTGTGTGCTTTCAAGCAATAAGACCGCTTGCTAAACGAACCTCCCAGAATGGAATTATTGCAGAAGAAAGGTATAAGGCTTGGGAACCGGATTCTCGGCGGACTATAATGAGGAGGACGACAAACCCATCACAATCGACTAAGAGGAAAATCGCCCCTGGTTCAAATCCAAAAAGTTTGATTTTCCCGATTGAAAACAAGGATGAGACCGATAAGAAAAAGCAATCAGCCGCTGTCACCGACCGGGACCCAGATCAGTGGGGTATTAGTTTCATTACACGTGTCCCTTCAAATAATAGATGGCTCAGATTTATTTGCTTTATCAACTGTTTTAACCACGGTCAACATTTAACCCATATCTTCCTTCTCTCTCCAACGCCTCTCGTTTCACTTTCAGATCTATCAAAAATTGAATACTGAAAAATTCCAACACCAAGTCAAAACTCAAATCGAAAGTAGTGGGTTCCTCCGATATCATATCAGGTGAAGAAATTTAAGTGTTTGGAGAAATTTTATGCTGAAGTTGCTTCCATGGCGGTCCAATAAGTATGGATGAATGAAAGTTGATGGTCTTTCATCTCGTCAATTGCAACCCAGGAGAACTTTCTAGCTTTTACAAAGCTAAAAAGATTAGTTTTTAACCCATGTACAGTAGGTGCACAAATTGAAGCTTATTGGGAATTTCAATGGTGTATTAACTTGGTTTGATATATTCTTAAGTTTATAGAGTTGAATAATAAGAGAATTGGTAGGAGTGTAATATTTTAACTGAGATTCATCAATGGAGCAATATTGGTCAAAATCCCACAACTCTACATTTTCCCCGGCAACCAAAAAGGTCTTCTTTTCCTTTCGTTTCAAGTCACAATAGAGAAAACATGATGGGGACAATTTTCTGCATTTTCCTTCACGTGAATTTGCAGTCCTTTTCTGATATGAAATTACCTAATGTAGAAGAAAGCGGATGGTAGTAGAGAAGAAGTACAATTGTTGACCGTAGTTAACATAGTTAGTTTTAGCAAATAAATCTGAGCCATTTATTATTTGAAGAGACACGTGTAATGAAACTAATACCCCCACTAGAGGAACTGGACGGATTGGCTACTGGAGGGGAGCCAAATCCCTTCCAAGTGGCAGAGCTACGCGGAGGGAAGGGGATTCAAATTTTTGGTTAAAAAATTATATTGCGCAAGTAAGCACATGAAACAATCTTGTTTTTATCATATATATAAGGTGTTGAATTTCCTTAAATATAAGAAAAAACTTAGTGAAGTCGTAAAAAGAGGTTCAAAAATTGTTTTAGATCACATGCTCATATCTCATATGTAACAATAACAACAACAATAATAACATATGGAGTATTATATTACAAGTGGGATTTGAAAAGGGTAATGTGTATGCAGACCTTATCCCTACCTTGAGAATTAGAGAGGTTGTTTTCAATAGATCCTCGGCTCAAGGGATAAAGAAAAAAAAATGTAACTGCAACGAAATAATATGATAATTGAAGTATAAGAAAATAACAGGTAATAACAGACATCGAAGGACGAGAAACTCCCTGAGTAATACTACGACTACTAGCATGAAAAGATAAGCAAGACAACGCTTTACTACCTGCTAACCTTCCACCCTAATTCGTGTCCTCCAAAACCTCCTATTTAAGGTGATATCCTTCATAAGCTGAAATTGTGTCATGTCCTGTCTAATCTCATAACTCATTATATGACATTTTATTTTAAATAAATTCCTAGCTCCATCTCCCAAAAATAAAAGGACTTACAGTTGGCAATTGAAGGTAGTTGAAATAGGAAAGTCCAGTTTGATTCCACATTTGTGAGGAAGAGTTTGGAGTGCATCCTCTTTGAGGTTTGAGTAACGTTTAGCAGCATTCATTAGACAGATACATAGTGATCTTTGATCAGTCACTGTTAGAGCCATACCTTTGATGTTTCTGACACCATTACAACAAGCAGGATAAGGTTGAACATCTTGAGTAAGATAACTTATGCATGGGGCCAAGGAATGTTCAACTTCACTACAGTTTATTATGGCTTCTCCAGGTTGTACCATGAATTGGACCATGAATATTATCACCATTAACAATATTGCAACATTTCCCATTTTCTCTACTTTCATGTTTGAGAGACAAATACAAGTTTTTGACTTCTTGGTTGTCAATTGTCATTGGGGGTTTCTTTTTTTTTATACTCTAGTCTGGTGGGTGTTGTTTACGTGCATTTTTGGACTACCAGCATATGTAGTGAATGTAGAATCCCACATCCGTTGAGAAAAGATACTTTTTAAGGTTTAAATATGAACGCCACGTAGCAATACATCAGCAATATATTCAATTACTATCAGTAGTTTAAAAAAAAGAGTAGTTTAATATAACACATGCAATTTTTTAAACAATGTTTCTTTATAATAACAATCTTTTCAAGCTATTCTCCTGTTCTGCTTTTTCATTTTTCTTGTAAGAATAATTCTATCCTAAATAGGATACGTACAATATTTTTTGTTATACGCTTCAAAAAAATTCTCCTATTCTGCTTTCTATTTTTCTTGTAACAATCCTAAATAGTATACATGCAATATTTCTTTTATTAAATTTTTTTCACACTTCAAAACTTTTCTCTTATTTTTCTTGTACCAGGAATTACATCAGCTCTTCTGTTTTAAAGTTTAAATTTTTGTTAGTTTCTTTCTGCACTTTGATGATGATGAGCTCAATGGCTGTTATGCTAATTTGGATTTTCCCACATAAAGTGATAATGAAGGTTATCCAACGTTCAATTGGAAGCTTTTCTGCCGTTGCGCTCCTCATCAGGTGCGGCTCAATCTAATCTGTTGGGGCAAAGTTGTACTTGATGATAAAACTTTATAGCTTTTCTTAATTTCTTATTTAGAATCAAACTCCATATGTCCAACAACATTAGATGTTAAATTTATTTGTATCATGAAATTTTTCTCTTGTTTTCATCTATGTTATTCGACTCGTATATATAGTTATCCAATGCTATTTATAGAGTAATAAGCATAAATAAATAGTAATCAAACATATTCACTAATAACATAAAAGAAATTTTTATAACAACCTAAAAAAAATAACATTTAAAAAGGAGAAATTGTTCCTAATTAGTGCCAACTCAAATCTTTATGTAGAACTCAAATAAGAGGGAACTTCGAAAAATTTATAAAACTGCAGCCTATGCAAGGGGAGATATAAAAGGAAGGCCCAAAAGTACATGGAAGTTGGGCAACAAGTAATTAGGACATATACGTAATTAAGGGCGAGCCACGAGTAACTAGCTAACGATCTATCTTGAATCAAAGAAGAGTAACTAGCTAACGATCTATCTTGAATCAAAGAAGAGCGAACGAGCAACAACCACAACCACAATGAGGGGAGAGATGAAAACATAGAGCACGCTCATAATCTAGAGAAGATAAGTGTCTGCATTCAATCATTCTGAGTCCATACAACTCAATATAGTTACGTTAGCATTATATGTGTAGCCTAAGAAGCACCATATATGTGTACATCCTTTATCCTTTTCTCGAGGAATACACACACACTTGATAGCAGGTGTCCTTAGTTAAGACTTAAGAGGGCATCGAGACAAACTTATAAGCAAGTCAAATTGACTTATAAACACCTTTTGGTGTATCTACGTGTTTGGTAAATCCAAAAATGCTTATAAGCAAAAATCCACCACATACTCCACTAAACTATTTTCAGTAATTGACTACAAAAAGACTCAAGTACTTTTGGTGTCAATTCTTCAGTATGTGGCAACAGAAAACCTAAAAATTATTAGTAACATATATCATAAACACATTAAATTAGTCTTGTTGAATCAAATAACTTCTATCTGAAAGCACCATGTCAAGAAATATATGTAAACATCTTCAGAGGCGGATCCAAGATTTTAAACTTGTGGCTTTCCTTATGTTTTTTAAAAGGGAAAAATGAGTTTAAAAAAATTTCCCGTACAGAGATTCGATCTCATGAAGAAGCAGCCACAAGCAATTTCGCAGGGTCCTCCAAGGCCACTGAACCAACAACCAACTTTGTTTATGGGTTCCCACTGGCATATTCTTATACCTTTACTCGATTTTTTAATATAATTACAAGGTTTCGGAAAAAGTTAGGGGGTTCCCGGGAACCCCCTAACTGTACCGTAGCAGGAACCCCCTAACTGTACCGTAGATCCGCCCCTGAACATCTTTAGATCTCAAAAGAGAAATATATATTTCACTACAACGACAACAACAACATCCCAGTGTAATCTCACAAGTGGGGGGGTAGAATGTGCGCAGACCTTACCTCTGCCTCATAGAGGTAGAGAGGCTGTTTCCGAAAAATAATTATATATTTCACTAATATGCAGAAATAAGAAATTATCAAAAATGCATTTCAAGGAAAAGCATTTTCCTTTTCCTCAATTCCCTAGGTTAATCTTCTCTTGATTTTCATTGTAAATGTACCCTTTAGATATTCTATTAAATCCATAAACATCTAAACCTTTCGCAGCCAAATCCCAATGAAACACTCAAGAACCTCCAAAAATTATGAAGATGTCATGGTGCGACGGGTAAATTCTAAAGGGGTTAAGTTCAACTTATCAACTTACCGGTGGCAAATAGATGTTAGAAAAGATTAAATGAGAACAAAGATGCAACTTATCTTGAACACCACCACCACTTAAGGTTTCAGCCTTTGAATACCGATACTAATAGGGCTGTTGTATCCATTTATATCAAAATGGACCTACAACAAGTTCAAACTCTTGCAATACTCAGGTATCTCAAACAATTTTTTTCATCCGTATGAACATCGCATACAAATCCAAACATAACAATAACTTAGACAAGTCAGGGCAAAATCGTGATTGCATATTGATTCATAAGAGTGGCATGTATCAGCTTCACAAGTATCTTCCAGCCGCATCTTTGTACTTGATCTAGTTTTCTCTACTCAAGAAAGGATAAAAACAAATGGCGTTCTATACAAACTATTGCTATCAGATACTTTTGGTCTCAAGATAATCGAGGACAGGTTAACCTTCAAACTGAGATATCCTCAAAAGTCCAAGCATGAGTCATCAGAATGAAATGGGCAGAAAACCTGGCCAGTAGACTCACTAAACTTCATCTTGAGATTTCCTCTACTCTACCGCTTCAACCAATAGGGTGCCGTCTCCTGCAAAAATTTCAAGTCAAATACCAGATAATGACAATGATCAAAGAATAGAAGACACTGCTCATAGTAATGGCTGGGTCTCTAGCAGTCAATTGTCTACCATGGCATTTGAAATGACATAGTAGATAACCGAGCAGCCCCTTCTGTACTCCCATTGGAAGCACTCATGTATCAGACAATTGCAATAAATCAGAATTTTCATATGATAATTCACAAGTCAACATGCATACCATGAGTAGAATCCAATTAAGAAATGAAAGTTCGTAGCTTAATGAGACTCCTAGCTTACAGCTTAATGAGACTCCTAGCTTACAGTTTGTAACTTCTGCCACAGAGTAAGTAAGACACATCGACAAACATATCCCAGTGCTTGAACATAAATTGAGTCTTCAACAAAACCCATTATTCAACTAAAAAGTGAGGAGGATAAGTGACTGCATCAATCAAACTATTAAGGCTTTCTGCCAACAGACGTCTGACGACTTGAGTTATATGAAAAATGGAATGTTACTTTGAGTAAAAGCTTATTTTCAAAAATGCAATTTTTGATGAAGAGCTTATTTTCAAATGGTTTGAGAGGAAAAATGATACTAATTAACTGTATCTGCCAAAGTAAAAAAAGGATATTTTGGAATAGAAACCAACCTTGACAGCCTTACCATAATTTAGTCCATGTGTTTACAAGTGTTCCCCATTTATCATAGAAAGTTAGTAGAAAAATCATTTCAGAAACAAGAAATTAGAGCTCAAAAGCAGAAAACTCATTTCCAGGATTACTGTACTTAACTGACCTTCACAGAGAACGACTTCTTCGCGTCTTCAACCCTTTCTTCAACTTCTTTTTGGTGACTCCTGTCCAATTCACTCATAATATCTGCCCATTTGATCTTCTCTTGAATTGAGAAAAGAAGATTGTCTGATGTAGTTAACCTGTAATTTTACAAAAATATTTGGAAAGAGGTTGAAAGACTAAAGTTATCTCACAGTTTACATGCAGGAACATCTAAGAATGTGAATCTTCAACAGAGAATTTTGCATTTCATTTATAGCGAATCTCTCTTTAACAACCTAATCATTTTCATGAAGTAAAATCAACCACTGAAATACTGCACAAGCTCTTTTCTAATCATTCAATAAATCAGCCATGCCTCAATCTTAAAAGACTATTGGCAACTGTTCCATGAATCTCTAAAGCTATTTCGGTTTATTTGGACCCAATTCACTCCAATATTACGTTGCTTACAAATACTTCATTTTTTTAAGGAAAATCAGGGGTTCTCTAAAACAAGAGGTTATCTAAATCAGGCACTTACGTTAGCGCTGACATACAAGTCCCTAACCAACCTAAAAAAGCTCCTAGCAAACATCAGACCTATCTTTCTATCCTTTATCTTTAATTATTGTTCTTAGATTTAGGGTTTCAATTTCTGCATTTCCACATTGTATTAACATTAGTGTTCTGTGCAGCAAAACAGGAACAAATTGGTTATTTGAGGGTGATACTGGTTGTTTTTGAAGCATGCTCAGGGATAAAAGCAAATTGTAGGAAGAGCAGCATTTTTCCAGTCAAAGAGGTACATCAGATTCAAGCACTAGCAAATATTCTGAAGTGCAAGGTTGAGGTACTGCCCATAATTTACCTTGGCATGTCATCGGGTTCAAAGCATAAAGCAGTGGAAAATTGGGATGGTATCATAGAGAAGATTGAAAGGAAACTAGCTCTTTGGAAGTCTCAATATCGCTCCTTGGGAGGGAGAGTTACTTTGATCAACTTTGGGCTAGACTCTATACCAACCTATGTGATGTCTCTTTTTCCTATTCCTAGCAAGGTTGTCAAAACCTTGGATGCATTGAGGAGAAATTTTCTATGGCAAAGTAATAAAATTGAGAAAGGGTTCAATCTGGTGAAGTGGGTTTCAGTACAACAAAGCAGAAAACATAGGGGTTTCGGGGTGAGGAATCTAAAGCTGCAGAACAAAAATCTGCTTATGAAATGGCTCTGGAGGTATAACCAGGAGGACCAGGCTCTATGGAGGGAGGTGATACATCATAAATATGGCCAAGAGGAACAATGGTGCACAAATGAAGTGACAGATACTTATGGAATGGGGGTTTGGAGGACCATTAGGATTTTGGCTGGCACTAAAGGCACATGCTAGTTTTAAAGTGGGCAGGGGTGACAAGGTCTTGTTCTGGAAAGAGGATTAGATTGGACAAAGGGCTTTGCAAAGTCTATTCCCTGGGCTATTCTCTATATGCTCTAACCCCGACAGTAAAATAGAAGAAATGTGGTCCCCACAAAGTTGGAATCTAATCTTCCGAAGGTTTTTAAATGACTGGGAAATAGTATGGGTGACTGAGTTGCTGAACATAATTGGGGGATTTCAAGGAACCCACCTTGAACCAGATAGATTGATTTGGCGTCATCACAAAGATGGTATGTTCTCAGGGAATTACGGGAAGAGCAACAGGCCAATGGAATGCTATATGGAAGAGTGTGGCTCCAACAAAGGTGAAGTGCTTGACATGGTTAGAAGCCAGGAGAGCCTGTTTGACTCATGAGGCTTTGCAGAAGCGGGGAATCAACATAGCCTCAAGGTCCTCATTGTGTAAGGAGGCATTAGAGACAAACAAACACCTATTCCTTCATTGTAAAGTAACTGCACAAGTATAGACACTCTTCACCAATTCAGCCAATGTAAACTGGACCATGCCAGAGCACACAACAGACCTCCTAAGCTGCTGGATCAGAAGGGGAGAAAGCAAAAGCCAGAAGAGATGGTGGAGAACAATACCTGCTTGTATTTGGTGGAATATCGGAAGAAAAGAAATGAAAGGATTAAAAGAATATACAATACAGAAGATCAAGTGGAAGGTCATTACTTCTTTAGGCTTTTGGTGTAAAAGAACAGGATATAGATGAGGAAATCCAGTGAGTGGATTTTATAGGTTCTTTGTAAGTATTTTCCGTTTACAAGTGTAATCTTTTTGGATGTGGTCAGCATACCCTTAATGCAGAGGAATACAAAGTTACCAGTTTCAAAAGAATAAAAAGTATTATCCAAAAAGCATTTGTATATATATAATCTAAGAAGAATACTATGAGAGATGGGAGTCGGGGTAGGGGTGGGGATGGGGGGCTATGGGGGTTGGGGTGAAGCTAAGGTGTGTTGGAGGATGGGGAGGACAATCAATGTAGAATGCCACTTGTGGAACTTGTTTTCCCTACTTCCACTAGAGAAGTTATTTTCCTCCTTTTTAAGAAACTTGTTTTCCTAGAGAGAATAATTTCCAAAAACTTTAACGAACCGAACATGGGAAAATTGGTCCGAACACACCCCTAGTCCAAAAACCCCAAAATAGAAGGCAGATACTTCATTTTGGTTGACATGGTAGAGCTGTAGAGCCAAACATGTTTGGCACAGAATCACTCGAACACATGAGCATCGCTTGGACACATGATAGACAGTTCCATACTTATCCGGGTTATTACTAAATCATACAGGACAGACGAGGGAATGGCATTCACATCTCCCAAGTCCCAACACAACAAAGGCTATGATAGTTTACTTTTGACTTGTTTAACTTTTCTACCATTACGGATTCCTTTGCTAAATATTCTTAGTCAGCTATTTGTCAAAATTATCCAACATTTTTATTAATATATCTTGGATTCATTATCCATTAACTCATGACAGTATACATATATTCTTTATTTATCTTATGACATACACTGCAACTTTAAACATTGAGAGAATTATGATTTCAATCAGAAATTACATTATTATGTTTCAGCTAAATGCCATGTCCATGTTTTCAAAATTTCCATCCACAAGGCAACATCAGTCATTCTGCCCACATAAATATCTTCACTTCATAGTTTTTAACCTGTCAACCATAAGCATATGCTCTACAACATTTCCCTATGAGTTACATTGCACTAAATAGGTCAGTTCTCTTAGGTAGACGACCTAGCACATAATATTGCCTAGACTTTGATTGCTTTAAGGAGCCTGTATGCTATGGAGCTCTGTACGCCATTTTGAAGGGGAGGTCAAAGATATGAATCAGAAGTGCATTCAGAAGTTTCATTAACTGCTCTTACCACCAACTAGTTGTGTGGTAACTAAAATATTTGCTACATGTATAAGACCACAGAACCTTGAGTAGCCATAAGCAAGAAATGAACAAATACACAACCAAATCCTAAAACAAGAAAACACTATAGTCTAGTAAAAGTCGAGAAATAAAATATAGATATATATATTATCAATGTGGAGATTAGCAGCTGGCAATCTAAAGATAAACATAAGTACCTACCAGTTACTTAATGTCTGTATCATACTCCCCAATTGGCCAGGTGTGAGATCCCTCCCTGCAGCGAATTGGACCTACAATTTTGTGGTTCATTACCCCTAGTCAGCCCATGGTTAGCAACAGTCACCAAAAGAGGAGATATAATACCAACCTCAAAGCATCTCTTCAATTGATCCAGCTTTCCTCTAACTATGCCCTATCAACATAGGCAACAAGAAGGGAAATTGATAAATTTTCTTCATAACAATTTGTAGAATCAAATCAATGAAACAGCATTTCCCCACATTCCTACCCGATCCAACCTACTGCGAAATACAAAGGGAAAAACATTAAAAAGTAAGGAAAGAAAGAAGGGAGGAAAAAGCAAAACTAAGCCTTAAATTGGCTACGGGGCAAAAACTTTCAATGTGAGCTTCACCAGAAGGTCAAATGACTACCCTTGAACATATATTAAGAAAAAACCTAAATAGATCCTGGTACATGGCATTAATATTTCTGTTCATGCAATCATACATCTACTTGTAGTGGAATGGAACCACATTGTTTCTGGTTTAGCTTCTTATCCAGATGAACAAAGGAACACACCTTAAACATCAATGAAGCAAATTCCTAAAAGAAACTCCAGTGCTGCATATCTCCAAAAGGTGGAAAGAATAATGATATCTCTATTTGTAACATAATGATTCACAGAGATACTAGATACTCACCACATACATGCATTCGTTTATGACAAAATCTTCAAGTTCACGCACATTTGTGACATCTAACTCCTGAATAAGTAAATCATATGGAAGCACCTGGAAAGAAGGGTTATCAACCGCAACTCAGATAACACAGTATCAGCTAGAAAAAGTAGTCTATATGAACAACAGTGTTAAATTATCATAAGGTGTCTTACACAGAGCAGGACAATAGCAAAGAACTAGTGTTAAAACTAAAAAACAAAATAAAAAAAAAAGTAAACTAATCGTGCCAATCTTTTAAATAACCAAAACATCTCTGAAATAATACAGAGATGGTTGGCGTTTGAGCTAAGTAGGCACAAACCAAGTATCAAACTTGCAATTCATCAATCACATCAAATCCACTATCGCAGTGACAGTACTATATTACAATGAGTTTGAGGCAATATCACATATCCCACAACAAAAGGGAGGAAGAAGAAAGGAAGCAACAGAGAAATTAGTAGAACTCAAAGAGTCTTAACCGAACAACTTCGAGAACATTCACAGAAACAAAATTCAATTATTTACAACTGACTAACAAATAAATTGCAATCACCAACAACCAAAAATCAAGAATTTATACAAACAAGCACCACAAAACTCTGATGAGAAACTTGTGTCATTTGGTTACAACCTTCAACTGCGACAATTTGATATCAACGAATGAATCTAACAGATAAGAATGATTAATCAGCAGTTATCTCCCCCCACCCCCAAATAAAAAATCTGATTTCAAGAAGTTGACTCTGCTTAATGAAGTGTATCTTGCTTGTCTCAGCCAGGCTAAGCATGGTAAATTGCTTAAGCTTGAGAACTTGTCCAGGCACCAACTGATAAAGACGGACAGCAATACCTATAAAACCCAAGAAAAAAAAATCAAACAATAAATTAGAATAAAAAAGAGGACCCAAATGATGAAGTTGTACACATGCAACAAGAAATCAAGAGTGCATAATTTATCTGTCGACAACATTAAATTGCTGATAAAGAACTTGCAAGTGGACAGGTTTATGGGTTTAAGGTGAACAAACAGCATAGAAAGGGAAATTTGAGAGGTGCCAATAGGTTCATCAAATTAAGCAAACAAGACTATGATTATTATGTTTCCAGTTTCAACCAATACTTCATGCTGTCAATTAACGGATAATCTTTCAAAGATCATAACCAACAGAGCAAGTCAAATCCATCTGAACTTCAGACACCAAAAACAAACTTGTCTTCCTTATATAAAAGGAAGAGTAATCTCAATAACCAGAAAACCATTTTTCCATATTTATAATGCCATTCAGGCATGCCAATAGTGTATTTCAGTAGTAATTACAGCAGTAGTATAAAGGAAACAAAACCTACCACCTACACCCCTCATAAACTGTCTAAAACATGGGTATCTCCTTAGGAAATGCATGGATACACCAAAAATAGAAAATCACTAAGCAGTTCATCTTCAGACTGTGGAAAGGAATGCCCTTATCTTCAAAACACCTTTGATTCCTCTCCCTCCATATTGTCCACCAGATGCAAGCAGGGACAATCTTCCATCTCTCTTTGTACCCTGACAGGTTACTATCTTTATTCCAGCAGGCTAGAACTTCTGAAGTACTTCTTGGCATAGAACACCTGATACCCCTCAATTTGATGAAGATCTACCAAAGTTGTTCCGTGTTGTTCCGTCACTTTACAATGTAAGAAAAGATGGTTTATTGTCTCTGTTTCAGTTTCACGGAAAAAACACCAGGAACATAACTGCCTACCCATTTTCATTAGATTATCCTGAGTTAGTACTGCTTGCTTAGCCACAAACTAGGTGAAACAAGCCACCTTGTGAGGTATCTTACCTTTCCAGTTCATCTTCCAAGGCCATGACTCAAATATTGGTACTGGATTGCCAAGATATATGTAGGCTGATTTCACAATAAATTTCCCTTTCTTGTCCTTCAACCAGAGTAGACTGTTCCCATTTTGTGGAGAAATTCTTGGCCTGTTCAAGGATGTTAAAGAAGTCTGTTAATATGTCTACTTCCCCGTCATTAAGAAGTCTTCTGAAAGTAAGATTCCAACCTTGGTTGTCCCTGACTTCTAAAACTTTTGCCAACTTCTGTTGGTTCAGGTTGTAGATGTCAGGAAACAACGGCTTCAAAGTGAGCTGACCAACTCACACATCATTCCAGAAAGATGTCTTCCCTCCATTACCTACATTAATTTTGGAATTTCCCCAAATTTTGGGCCAATGGTTTATGATACAACAACAACATACCCAGCCAGTGTATTCCCACAAAGTGGGGCCTGGGGAGGGTAGAATGTACGCAGACCGTACCTTTACTTCAGATGAAGTAAAGAGGTTGTTTCTGATAAACCCCCCAGCTCAAGACCAAAAGGGACCATAAGAGGTCGAAATAAAAGTACAAGAGATATACACAGTAAAAGGACAACAGGTAATCACAAAAGTATACTATAACAAAATAGTACTATACCCGAACCACATGAAACACTAGAAAGCAGCAAAATTAAAGAACAAGAAACTACAAGAGCAGACCTACAACTACTAACTAGTGCAACAAGACACTGCATCCCTACCTACTAGTATGAAGCAGACCTACCTACTAACCGTCTACCCTAATTCGAGCCCTCCACACCTTCATATCTAAGGTCATGTCCTCGGTAAGCAGCAACTGTGTCAAATCTTGCCTAATCACCTCTCTCCAATATTTCTTCGGTCTACCTCTACCTCTCTTGAAACCATCCATAGTCAATCTCTCACACCTCCTCACCGGGGCCTCCATGCATCTCCTGTTCACATGCCCGAACCACCTCAACCTAACTTCTCACATCTTGTCTTCTACTGAAGACACTCCCACCTTGTCTCGAATATCATCATTCCTAATCCTATCCCTCCTAGTAAACCCACACATCCATCGCAACATCCTCATCTCCGCTACCTTCATCTTCTGAACATGAGAGTTCTTGACTGGCCAACCTCTGCCCCGTACAACATAGCCGGTCTAACTGCCACTCTGTAGAACTTGCCTTTCAGTCTAGGAGGCACCTTCTTATCACACAAGACTCAGGATGCGAGCCTCCATTTCATCCACCCTGCACCAATACGATGGGTAACATCCTCGTCAATCTCCCCATCTCCTTGGATAATAGACCCAAGGTACTTGAAGCTACCTCTCCTCTGGATGGCATGCGTATCGAGCCTCACTTCCATGCCGAATTCCTGAGACATGCCGCTAAAATTGCACTCCAAATATTATGTCTTCGTCCTTCTCAACCTGAACCCTTTAGACTCTAGAGTTTGTCTCCAAACCTCCAACTTGGCATTATGATAGATCTCCATAATCCCACCCCATAGGATTCTTCACTTCCTTAGTAATCCATTGAGCTTTCATTCCATATCTAGAAATAATAGCTTCTTTCCATAAGCCTTGCTCCTCTGATGCAAATCTCCAAAGCCATTTCAATAAGAGACTTTGGTTTTGTGATCTCAAATTCTTTATTCCCATTCCCTCTTCTTTTGTTGGTGATGACTACATCCCACTTCACCGGGTGAAACTTCTTTTCTCCCTCACCATTTCCTTGCCATAGGAAGTTCCTTCTAATAGAATCCAACTTCTTGATGACATTTCGCGGGATGGGGAATAAAGACATCATATAAGTTGGTATAGCATCAAGAACACTGTTAACTAGAGTCAATCTACCACCCATGGATAGGTATTGACTTCTCCAATTAACCAGTGTCTTTTCACATTTCTCCACAACTGCATTCTAATTGTTCTTGGACTTACTCTTTGCTCCTAAAGGCATACCAAGGTAAGTAGTAGGTAATTCTCCAAATTTTGCCTTCTAAGATGTTTTCCAAGCCATTGATGTCTGGGACTTCATTTACTGGATAAAAAAAACTCTTTCCGCAGTTAATGTGGAGACCAGAAACAGCTACAAAGAGAATGAAAAGAACCCTCAAGTATTTCAGTTGATCACTCTCTGCATCACAGAAAACTGGTGTATCACCAACATATTGCAAGTGGAAAACTGATAATCCCAGTGAATCACCATCATTGACCTTGAAACCCATGATCCTATTATTCCCCTGAGCTATTTTCAACATATCACTTAATCCTCCCATGGCCAGGATAAATAGGAAAGGGGAAAAGGTGTCCCGTTGTCTCAATTCTATCTCAGAAGGGAAAAAATCAGATGGTGAACCATTGATTAGGACAGAGAACTTTACTGTACTCATACAAAACTTTATCTAGTTTATCAGCTGCCAAACCCCATCTTCTCAAGGGTCTCCCACAAAAATTCCCAACTTAGATGATCATAAGCCTTTTCTATGTCTAATTTGCATAGAATCCCAGGAACTTTTGAAATATTCCTCACATCCACACATTCATTTGCTATTAAGATAGCATCCATAATTTGTCTACCCTTGATGAGTGTCATTTGTTGGCAATCCACTAGTTTTGACATTACTTTTTTGAGCCTTTCCATTAGAAGCTTGGAGATGATCTTGTATAAGCTGCCAATCAAGCTAATAGGCCAAAAGTCCTGTAATTCTGGGGCACCCACCTTCTTAGGGATCAAAGCTATAAAAGTAGCATTAAAGCTTTTTCAAAGCAACCTTGATCATGAAAATTCTGTACAACAACTACTGCATCACCTTAACCACTTCCCATCATTGGATAAAGAAAGCCATGGAGAAATCATCTGGGCCACTCTTTTATCTCCTGCACATGAGAATACACACTCTTTTATCTCCTCAGTGTTCTGGAAAGCACTCGCTTCGTCGTTTAAAGCAGTGAAGCGAGGCGAAGCGAGCCTAAGGTGCTCCAAGGCAGTGATGCACTACAGGCCTACAAAAGCGTTCGCTTCTAGGGTTGTCGCGGTGAAGCGAGTCGCCGCGAGAAACGAGGGGAGCAGTCGCTTTATGTTGCAGACACTTTTAAGGTCGATTTTAAATTAAAAAAAAGAGTCCACTTATGTTAAACTACTTCGCCACTTCTGATTTTCTAGGGTTTTTTTCTTTCCACTGCTGCGACTTCATTCCCACTACTTCTCCAAGGTAATTTTTCTTTTTCTTTCTTCTTCTTTCTTCTTCTTTCTTCTTCCTTCTTCTTCTGCAGCAGTCACACTTCTGCTGCGACTTCTTCTTCTCTTAAGATTTGTTTTCTTTTTTCTTCTTCTTTTATTTTTTTCAGTTCTGCTCTGTTTTTTTTTCTAGTTCTGCTTTGTTCTTTTTTCCAGTTATAGTTTTTTTTTAATTTCTGCTATGTTTTATTTTTCAATTATGCTCTGTTTTGCTGTTGTGGTCTCTGTTGTTTTGCTGGTCTATTTTGCAGCAGGTGTTTCAGTGGTCAAACCTCTGGTTTTGGTTTTAAATTTAAACTTTTGCTTATGTATATTATCTTTATTACTGATTATATTGTTGTTGTGTCTGTTCAGTTCTGTCTTATTGTTTTGCTGCTCTGTTTAGTCTTTTTCTTTTTAACTGCACTTCACTTCAATGAAGCTTCACGCTTCGCTTAAAGCGTGAAGCGGAGCCTTGTCGCTTTTTTCCGCTTCACGCTTCCCTGAACACTCTCTCCAAACTGACTTTGGAGCAATAGATTATCTTCCTCATTGATCATAAGTTGTTCTCTGGGTTAAACTGCGGTCTTCAATCTTCTGTTTCTGTGTATAAATTTTGATAAAAGCTTATAATCTCTTCCTTGATCTCTGCTGGTTCAATTACACTAACCCCATTGATCAAAAGACTATCAATGTTGTTGTATCTCTTGTGACAGTTTGCAGTTGTATGAAAAAACTTGGCGTTTCCATCACCCTCTTTGAGCCATAGAGCCATGGATCTTTGTCTCCATGCCACTTCCTCCCTTTTTGCAATCTCCTCAAACTTTACTGTTAAAACTGCTCTCAAATAAGATTCATCATTAGACAACATTCTTTTTTATGAGAAAAAAATGTTGCCTAATGATTCATAATTAAACAACATTCATTGGTCTTGGATCACATCCACATCAGTCAATTGGTTGAGAATAGAGACTTGGTTCTATTAACAACTATAATGCTGCTCAAATCTTGGGTCGGTGTATGCTATAACAGATATTTAGTCGGTGGCTTTAAAAGTTATAACTAGCGGTAGACAATGTTACTATTAGAATGTGCAATGTTAGTTGGGGGAATAAGAGTCGCTTCCGGTCTATCTAGTAGTCATGATTTTTTAGCTAATGTAGTTTGGGTATGAGAAGAGTAATAGCAACTTGCCTCTACACCAACGTTTTAAAAGAAGTCAAGCCTAGAATCTTTTTTCTACTAGAAGTTTTCATTGTAACTAAAAAAAATTTGCCAATGAAGGTGAATGGCAATGAACACTTGCACTACTTTAAGGTTGACCCGGCATTACACGTCCATCTCCTCTAAAAACAACCTCAACAATGTATCGAGAAGGAAGCTTACCAGTGGCCATATAACCTCCCATGGAACTCTGAGATACCAAAGCCGACGCATGCACCCAGTAGGTTAAACTTATTTGTGGATAGAGAACATGGAATGTGATATAGGTAGTTTTTGTGAAGATCCCACATCGAGGGTAAAAGGGATGGATGGTCTCTTTATATGGCTCGCGCAATCCTCACCTCTTGAGCTAACTTTTGCGGTTGAGTTTTTGTGGCGACTATTATGGCCACCAAAGACCACCCACAATAGTTTTCAAAAGTGGGTCACCGCAAAAGAGTAGATTTTTAGTGGCGATGCAAATAGACTTTCAGGGGCGATATTTTATTTGCCACTAAAAGTTTTAGTTCTCCTAGCAACTTGGGTCGCCACTAAAGCTCATATGTGGTGACAACTAGGACTAGGCATAGTTTGGGCCAAGCCGATATCCGAATTTTTTGGATCTTGAGACTTCAGGAATTCGGATATTCGAAAATCCAAAATTTTTAATACCTTATGTTTATCCTTACATATTATACGTAAGCTCATATACCTAATATTAAGTCCAATACCCTACTAAATCCATCAATATACCCTATTAGGCTAATGAATAGTACAAACTAAGATGCATTCACTGTGACTGTACTTTTCATTGTTATAATGCAGAGTAAGGTTGTGTACAATAGATTCGTGTGGTCCGGTCCTTCCCCGGATCCCGCGCATAGCGGGAGCTTTAGTGCACCGAGCTGCCCCCTTTTTTTTATTTGAGGAGTCGGCACGGGGTCCTTAAGGAAGCATATTAATTGATGTTTAAATCGCATAGAATTTACAAGGATTGATTAGTGGTTGACTCGAATATGAACCATTAGTAGTATGATCTATCTAGACATGATTTTACTTTGTTTAAGTTAGGAATTTCTTTTATAATGATTTCATTGCTCCAATGAACATTTTATTTGGATTATTGTGGCGTGAATGAGAATTATTAAGGCAATTTGACATGAATATTTTCCTAGAATGTTTACTTTTGCATGAAGAAGAAACTCAACTTATAGGCTGAAAATCAAAAATCTGAAATAACCAAGCCGATTAATCTAAATCCAAACTTAAGAAAACCGATCCAATCCGAAGTTATTTGAATTGAATTTGGATTTTAATTTCTTGAATCGCAAAACCGACAATCCAAACCGAAGTTTTCATATCCAATCTGAAAAGCCCTAGACTCCACCCCTACTAGGGTTGCCACTAATACACATTTAAATTCCCCACGCTCTTAGATGTGCAGCCTTGGGCTGAGGGGGTGAAGAGTCCCATATCGAGTGTAAAAGGGATGGGTGGTCTCTTTATATTGCTTGGGCAATCCTTACCCTTGAGTAGGGATGTTACTAATTTACAAAATGCTTTTCATAAATAAATTGTGTTTGACTATTTTTTATTAAATTTTTTTTTTGAGAGTTAAATTATGAAAAGGAACAAATAAAATGCATTTTTATTATTAAAATTATTTTATAGAGATAAATTATTTTTAATATCAATTATAAAAACTTTAATTATTTTATTTTTATTTAATTCAAAAGTACGAGCTTACAAATTTTCAATCAGAAAGATACGTAGATAAATAAAAGAAAATATTAAATACTAACATAATTTTATCATGATGATTTAAATATACTAAAAAATATCAAGCAAAATAAATTTAAAATTCATTCTACAAATTAAATTTCTACATATGAGAAATTCACCATAAAAATAAGTAGAATTTTTTATACAGCACGAAAAATTTTAACGATTTCATCCCTAATTTCCAATGCTTACCTAGTAGAAACGTACAATAATATATATAAAATAATATATATACAACGTAAAATAAAATAAAGAAATTATTGTGTTAAAAGAAGAATAGAATCCTTGATGAAACTTGAGAAAAATGAGTGGAGGGTGACTCTCAAGTCTCAAAATTAATTTTGATGACATTGACCAAGCCTAATGGTCAAAGACACTTAAAAAATTAATTAAGTTAATTGGGGAGTTAATTAAGAGCCCATTTGGATTGGCTTATTTTAAGTGTTTTTTAAATTAAAATAGCTTTTAAGCAGTTTTGCAGTGTTTGGGTAAGGTAAAAAAGTGTTTCTGGACACTTAATTTTAAGCCAAAATAGCAAAAAAAAAAAAGCTATAAGTCAAAAGCTGAAATTTTCAACTTAAAAAAAACAGCTTAAAATAAGTCTATCCAAACAGGCTCTAACATTTTTAAAACTTCTTAATCCTTTTAAAAATACAAATCAACCCACAACTATGTTTAATAAAAATAAAAAAATTCAAAGTCAAAAATCACTTTTCAAAATCAAACTCCCAAAACGTTCCCTCGTCTGTCTTTCTTCTCCCTCAAACCTGCTGCCCTCCATCGATAACAGATCGACGAGACAGCCATTCTCCGGTGATTTTCAACCTCCGGCGACCCCAATTTTCAGTTCCTCATCGTTCCTTTTCGACTTTCAACCATCAATTTCTCTGTTTCTTCACAGGTAAAGGCTTCTCTTTTTTTTCAAAAAATTAGGGTTTTTTGGTTATGAAGAAAAAGATGGACTTGAGTTGTCTTCTCTTCTAGTGAGAGTTAACAAGAATGAATTTTTTATGCTTAAAAAAGAAATGAGAACCCGAAAAAATCTTATTTTTTGATTTTCTGGAGAATTTGAGTGAAATACGATTTTTTATTGTTGTTGTTGTTGTTGTTGTTGTTGTTGTTGTTCTCGAATAACAATTGAGTTTTATTGGTGTTGTAGTATTGGTAATTTATTGTTGATGTTGTTCTTGAACATTGTTGTTCAAGTGATTATATTTGTGACTTGTTGTTTGTGTTATTGTTATGTTGGTGTTTGGTGTTCTTGGAGCTGTTGGTGTTGTTGTTTTTGTTGATTTTGTTGGTGTTATTGATGTTGTTTTATTGATAAATGTTGATGTTATATTTGTTCTTGTATGGTGTTGCTCTTGAAAATTATTATTCAAGTGGTAAATATTGATTTATGTTGGTGTTGTTGGTGGTGTTCTCGGTGATATATGTATATATGTGGTAAAAATATTGTTAATATCCCAACAGATGTGTAATATGTTGCAACATAATAAGAATCTGTTGAAACATATTAAGCATATGTTGGAAACAACTATACTATCTGTTGGTTTACTCTTATTATGTTTTCAACAGATGTCTCATCTGTTGCAACAGATGGGTCATCTGTTGGATGAAATCAAAACAGTCATCTGTTGCGGGTCATCTGTTGCAATAATTATTTTACGATGTTGTACATGTTAAATTCACTGTTATCCTTTTTTTAATGATGCACAAATTAATTATAATCTTTTTTATTTTTCTCTTGTTTGTAGATAAAATGGTTCCCACTAAAAAAAAGGAAGTGAATCAACTCCAAAAAAAAAAAGTAAAGTGGCTAAGCATATACATTCACCACTAGAGGAGCTTGTTATACAAGAAGTATCACAATTAGAAGTAGAAATTCATTCTCAATCAGCTGAAGGTATAGAAAAAGAGAAGGAAAGAGAAGAAGTAGAAAGCAGTGAAGTACTTGGAGATGATGAAAAAAGTGAGGAAGGAGATGAAAAAGAAAGTGAGAAAAGAGTTGAGGAGGAAGATGATGAAGAGCAAAGTGAGAAAGGAGATGAAGAGCAAAGTGAAAGTGAAAGTGGGGAAGATGATGATTCTGGGAGTGAGAAAAGAAATAATGTTGGTGAAGATGATGAAGAGGGAAGTGAGAAGTTGACTGGTGATAGTGTTGTCAAAACTTTTAGTATTGACAAGTTCCATGTGGAGATGCCTCTGGATAATCCTACAGATTTGACTGGTGATTTTGTTGTTAAATCAGTCATGGGAAAAACTTTTAATAATTTTAGGGAGATATTGAGGGATAAAAAATTAAAGGATTTTTTTAAGGCCAGCTTTTTGGGGTACTTTCTTGATCTGCCAGAGGATAACAATGCACGCTTTCAAATGACCATGGTCTATGATCTTCTCAAGCGCAGGATTAAATATGAGGGTGAGGATGTTGAAAATAACAAGAAAGATGAAAAGAAGATGAATGAGATTTGGATAAATTATTGTGGCATGTCGATTTGTTTTGGCATAAAAGAATTTGTCATAATAACTGAACTTAGATGTCATCCTTCTTCTGAACCTTTTCTCACTGCTACACCATCAATAAAGCCAAAGGCAGGCAAGACATTTAAAACAACCAAGAAAGGCAAGACACCCAAGACACTTAGTAAGACAACAACTAAGACAACCCCCAAAATTAACAAAGGCAAAATTGATGAGTTAGTGATCATTATTGGACAAAGCTATAAAGTGATCTCAAGAATAAAAAGATGTTGAAGAAGCACAAGGAGTCATTGTGCTTAGTTTGGTTTGTGCATGCCATTTTATGGGTCAGAGACATCAATAAAGTCATAAATGTTGAATTGTTAAAGCTTGCTCAGAATTGGGAGGCATTCAACAATTATCCATGGGATTATAAAAGCTTTAAGTTGACTGTCAAATATTTATCGATAAAGTTATCATCGAAGACGATCAACTTATATAGCTTTCCTTGGGCTTTCATGGTAATTTTTTGTTTTTTTTCTTTAATGTTTTATTTATTTTTGTTATTTAATAACTATTCTGAGTTTTTATTGGCATCTTATTTTTTTAGGCTTGGACATTTGAAGTAATTCCTCACCTCCGACATCAAGTCAAGGACTACTCGGAAGAGATTTCTTTTCCAAGGATCCTTAGGTGGTTGACTGTCAAGAACAACTCAAAAGTGAATGTCCTTGATCTTTTTAACCCTCCTGAAGATGCAGTAAGTCTTTTAAATATAATAAATTTTACTTAACTTATCTCATGAGATAGGTGATCTGTTGCAGCAGATGGGTGATTTGTTGCAACATATCTCTGAATTTATTAACAGATTACCCATCTACTGCAACTTATGCAACAGATGGATAATCTGCTGCAATAGATCACCCATTTGCTATAACAGATTACCCATCTGTTGTAACTTATATCTGAACTACTGGTAACAGACTACACAATCTACTGCAAACTAAGCAATAGATGGGTAATCTGTTGTAGCAGATGGGTGATCTATTGCAGCAAGTCCATATATGTTATAACAGATTACTCATATGTTATAACAGATCACCCATCTATTGCAACTTATAGGTTGATTTTAATGTATCTACTTTTATGACTAATTAATATTTGATATTAATGTATCTACTTTTGATTATAGGTTGTGCATCCCTGACTCATTCTTATATAGCAAGAATTGCAAATGTCATTCTTTGTTACTTATGGATTGTTGACACAAAATCAGACCCTAAGGTAGACTTGATAAAAAAATATTGGCTGGAGCAACAGTCATCACAAGAAAAGCACTTGGGGATGATAAGTTTGTTCTTGGTGATGTTGTTGTTGATACTGCTGGTGTTGGTAATGGTGGTAATGGTGTTGGTGTTGCTATTGTTGGTGGTGGTGGTGGTGATGGTGGTGGTATTGGTGTTACTGTTGATGGTGATACTGGTGATGGTGTTGGTGATGCTCTTGTAGTTTTGAACCAAGAAATAACCATGACTATAGTCATACTGGTAATGTTGATTTTGGTGGTGGACACACCCCTGATTTTGATGGTGGACACCCCCCTTTCAGTGTGCATACTACAAACTTATCACACATGGGTAGACAATCGTTTGCTGGTGTTTCCCCTTCTAGCTCTAGCTCATGTTCCGCATGCAAATGCGAAGAGTGCAAGCAAAAATACATTGGAGTGATTAATGCTCTTGAGGGATTAACTAATGCTGTAAAGGAATCGACATCTAAAAGGGTGTCATTCCATCAAGAAAGATTACAGAGCCATTCACTCCATTGTAGATTAAAATTAAGTGAACAAAAAAAACAATTTTCAAGGTAATATTAGATATTAAATCAAGAAAAATTACAACTCCTCTTTCTTGCACTGTTGGGGAAGTTCCAAGGGCCATAAGAGAGCAAGAAGAGCTGGAGAAGGTTAATGTCTACAAGTTGATGACTGTCACAAGAAAGGCAAAGCTGAAAACTCTGATGAATTCAAAAAAAGTCCCAGAAATGTACTCTATGCATGAGTTTGGTGCACAAGACTTCAAGAGCATGACTGGTATGAAGTATTGGTATGTGGACTGGGTAGGTTACTTTTATTAACCTTCTATTTATTTAATTTCATTAGTATGTTCATTTAGATGATCCATCTGTTACAACAGATGAGACAAATATTACAACAGATGAGACAAATATTACAACATATGGGTAATCTGTTAACAGATTCAGAGTTCTGTTCCAATAGATGAGTTATCTGTTTCAACAGATGAGTCATCTGTTGCAACAGATGAGTAATCTATTGGAACAAATTACCTATCTGTTGCATAAGTTGCAGTAGATGGGTAATCTATTAACAGATTCAAAGATCTGTTCCAACAGATGACTCGTCTGTTATATCTTTTCAATTATTATAAGTAACTAACTTATATAAATTGTATTATTATTTCAGTATACGGGTGAGGCATCTGAAATTCATTCAATTCTATGATCTTGGAGATAGAATTATGGACCTCAATTTTATGGTAACTTCCTCAGTCGGTACAACCAACTCAGTGAAGAAGTGACAACTCCTGGTGGCAGAAAAATAGAGGAGTTACTTGCTGAGTTTGAATGGGATGATGACATGATTGACTACTGTAGGGGAAACAGACCATATTATCATGACCCAAACCGTCGTGAGTGGCACTCACCCAACTCCCGGATGAGCGAACCAGTAGAACTCAATCCTTAGCATAGTCTAACAGCCTAAAATCAGTGTGCAAAAAGTAAACTAGCAAACAACATAAATAAATCAACTCTATAAAAATATAACCTGCGAAAAATCCCTCCCTAGAATCTGAAAGTCATCGTACCAAAAATATCTACTAAAACTAGAGTACAGGGATGCAACCCAAAATGAAGAAATAGTTGAAGCCCGAAACAAGTGGACTACAACTCAACGTATAGAAATCAAGGCAGCTTGGTCGAACATCTCATCCTTGATATCTCGAAGTGTCAGGCCTACAGGTGAGGTCGTGCGTCAACCGCCAAAAGATTTTTTGTACTTACAAAAGACAAGCAAGTGCAGTATCAGTACACAACCACCGTGTACTGGTAGGATCATCAGTCAGTTCCAAATAAATAGTGTATGAATAGCACATAAGTCAAGTAAGAGTACAGAAACACGTAAATAAGTTAACAGTTATTTCTAAACTACGAGTCTCTCCCTAACTTGTCCCCATATGTAAACCACTTCCATAACCATGATCAACAATTCACAATAACAACAATTATACCGTGTTACATATCCCGAACCCACTCTGGATCCCTTCTAGGCAACACCTAAGTGTCAAACATATAATCCGGTTTACACCAAGACCAAACTCATAGATCAATGTAATAACTCGGCCTCTTAAGGACCAAAATGCACAACCACAAATCATAAACACAACCCGGTCCACTCAAAGAACTATTAGTAAAGATGCAACAATATAATAAAGTAAACCCGTACCAGGCATGGTACCCGAACGGCCGAGCCAACCGTTAGTATATCCCATACCAGGCGTAGTACTCGAGCCAACCGTTAGTATATCCCATACCAGGCATGGTACCCGAGCCAACCATTAGTATATCTCATACCAGGCGTGGTACCCGAGCCAACCGTTAGTATATCCCATACCAGGCGTGGTACCCCAGCCAACCGAATGTCACATAAATCTACAATCACAATAATGAATAATCAACACTTGTAAACCAACAAGCAAAACACTTAGTTTATTTCACCAGACTGAAAAATATGATTTTGGACATTCTTAATCATTTCCTAAGCAATGCATACCACACAATTACGTAGACATGAATACACAAACACACAATGCATACAAAAATCAATAACCATCACCTACCTCAAATAATCAAGCTCTACACTGCCGGAGATTTCTCTTTTTCAAGATCCCTTGGTTATTTTTGGTCTAGAAACAAACACATAAACACTATAGTTAATTAACTGGCCTAAATTACTTAGATTATACAAAAATTCTAATTCTCAGGCCAAACCATGATTAGTGCAACCCTTCCCGGGGATTCTCGCTATTAATTCACCTAAGATTATCATTTATACCAATATATTTAGAGAATTAAAGCTTGGTGATCAGTACCCATTAACTATAAACAACACCCAAGAACTCTAGCACCCTAGAACCCCCCATTTTTTCCGGATTCTACAATCCTAGGTTATCCCAAACCTTTCCCCAAGCCCACCCATAGCAATTCTTGTCACGACCCAATTTCTCGGTCATGATGGCACCTACAACCCCCGGTAGGTGAACCAACCCCCGTAGCCCAGAACTGTTAGTAATGGGCTACTATCTAGAAAATAAGGGAACAAGACGAATAAAATAGATAACAGGGATATAAATATATACATATGCGGAAACTAAACCAAACTCCAAGACCTGGTATCATAGTATAGAGCCAAACTACATACACGGAGTGCAAATAATCCAAAACAATATATACAGATGTCTCTTAATGGTAATAGAGTACATGAAGCAAAAGATAAACTAAAGCTAAGCTCCGATCGCCTAGAGCTCACCCTCAGTCTGAAGTAGTCCCCAACAGATCTCCAAGCACGAATCACAACGATCTAACGGCGATGGCCCACGCTAGGATCTGCACCCAAAGATGCAGGGGGTAGGGGTGAGCACCAAATGCGAAGCATAAGGTACCCAGTAGGTATCATAGGCCGACTGGGCACATATAAAATAAAAGCGTAGTAATAGACGGAATAGAAGCAAGTAGTCACAGAAATCAACGAAAGGTACACAGGAACTAGCCCAGAGGGAAATCAACAGAACCACATGTGAGGCTAGTGAGCAGAATATACACACCAAAGGCACAGGTGAAAGTAAGAATAACGCACCTGGGGTCCTTCCAATAACAATGTATATAAAATAAGTTTACGAAATAGACGGTATACTAGTAACCTCAAGTGTAAGAAGAAGAGAGAAAGAGTAATGATAGGCATGCTCAGAGACATGAATCAAACTCAACTAATCATATCAATCTCAAATCCAGAAACTAACAGTCTAGCAGTAACCAACCTCATACTTATCCATAATAGAGAACAATTCTGTAAGTAAATAGCAAAAGTCTACCTACAGTCCCCGGCCGCCCATACAACCGAGGAACACAAACAAGTGAAAACAAACCCTCCGGCATCCCATACTACCGGAGCGTACAATTAACAAACAACAAACAAGGGTGGAGCCTCAAACAATGAATGATATGATGCATGAAGATCTCAAGTGAAATGGTATCTCCGTATGTACCTCCTCCGGCGCTGATCCGGCCCAGCAGGTAGGTTCCATGGAAGGACACTGCCCGTATACCTCTACTCCACCGTATACCCCTCCTCCGACACACGCAGCCTGTAGCCCCTGGCCCGGATGGCAAGGTCCATGGAGGTCCCAGACCCCATACTAAAACTCAGTATCAGAACATGTTGTCCGGAAGCAAGTCCGGTATCAAGATAGAGACCCAGTCTCTAATATGCATGCCCAGACCCTGTCCAGGACTAAAATAGTAGGAAAATATCTCAAAAACCCCTGCTAAGGTGCCCGGCAATAAGCCGGGTCTAAACAGTTAAAAAGTCATCTTCATGGTGCTTCGGTCCGACCGAGGCTAAAATCATCTCAAGTAACAAGAACAAACTCAACTAGCAAACACCACAGCCCTGCCGAGTCTAGCGATAATCGTAAAACTGATGATTTTAAACATAATTTTACTTTCTTGCCCAAAAATATCCACAAGTTAAATCAGACCATTTCCAAATTATTTCCATAAAAAAAATGGGCCCCCCGGGCCATGCAAGGTTTAGAAATTAGTGTCAGTAGGCCCGAAGCCAAAACCATAGTAAAACATGGATAAAACCTCTTTATATGCATGGAAATGGTATGATCACACACAATAGCTGCCCAGCAGCTCAAAATCAACCTATCGACCCTGCACAGGCCCACAGCTACTCAGCAAGCATAACCAGCCTAGAAGGATAATTCTATGCCCGGGACTCGCGGACATTCCCAAAATCCCACCTTCTATGTTCCAGAGTCAACAAGGCCTCACAGGACCACAAGGGTAAATAAAATATATCGGCAAATACTACAAGCAACGGAGGAACAAAAGTAGGCGGACATGAATAAAGTGGTCGAGGTCTGTGGTGCCAACCTAATAATCCAACCCAAGGATGCCCATTAATACAATTTTATTCTATATATGCGGAGTCTAGGAAAATTAAACCGTAACCTACCTGTCGTCCGATGACAAGCTTGAACCTCTCCGAAAAATCCCCAACACGAAATCAAACCCGAACTCGGGCTTGAATAACTTGACGTAGATAACCGAACATAACTTCAGATTATTTCTCCCCAAATGTAACCTTCTCCGTGATAGACATAAAGCTAGCGTATAGAATATAAATTGATGATGAAGTGGAAAAGTCTTAAACTACATGCTGAAGCTATGTTACACATATAGATAAAAGTGAGAAAGTTGGTCAATGGGTTTATTACGTACAGTTACCATAATTGCTTATTCAATCACTAGGTGGCAGTATCCCAAAGTTGCTAAGCAATTTGTTGTCCAACCCCTCCACTCCCACGTGGAGTGGAGGTGGCAATATTGAAAGGATATCTTTACCCCGTTATATATATATATATTCGGGTATTGCATAAATTCGTGGTAAAATAAATATAATATTTTAAATATACCATAATTCATAGAAAATTATTTCAAACAAAACCTACTATATTATAATAATAATTTCCAATATAAATAAATTTACTATCTCCATTAAAATATTACAATGAATAAAAACTTTATAAAATAAATACATATACAATTATATCGTATCAAAAATATTTTCCATACACCTTTAAAATATTTTGAAAAGGTGATAATAATATAATTTTTACCAAATTCAACTTTTAAATAAAATATTTTCAAATACGCGCGCGACGCTAATAAAATTCTTAAGCCTAGGCTCGTAATTCACCAACGCACGATTTGATACTCAAGAATTCTCTCGGGATCCTCACTTATGTTTTATCACTGTTTCGGAACTGAAATGGAGTTTTAAAACGTGAAGTTGAGGCTTAAATCGAGTTTAACCCGACCCGATTTGCGACCCGATTCGCAACCCGTTTTCTGCCAGACAGTCCGCGGTAAAACAGTCATAACTTTTTACTCAGAGATCAGTTGGACGTGAGGTTTTGTGCGTTGGAAACTAGACTTCTGCTGTAGCAGTATTTTCTCCACTACCGCGAAGGTCGCTATAGCGGTTGACATGGGACAGAAAGTCATAAAATCTCCAAAACTGGTCCATTTTACAACACACCTATTTTTTCGATGTCCCGAAACAACTCCTTCACGTCAACCTCAATTTCGGGAGTTCTACTTACCTGAATTCGATTCCGAAAAGTCCTCAAGACATCTAACCCAATCCTTACCCGGATTGTCCTAGACCATACCTCGCTCCAAAATCGGCCGAGACTAGCCTAGCCCAGAATTTCAAACTCCCAAATCCGGAGTTTTCTACCTCTAAAAATTGGCATGAATGGTTTACCCGTAATGATGGACCCGATCGTTATAACAAATACCAATTTACCCATCATTCATCCCCAAATGATCAAACCCGAAAATACGAAAGTAAAGAGTGAAAGGAGTAGTACATGTATCCTCAAATAGGTGAGGGTACTTGTCCCGCATATCTTTTTCAGTTTCCCAAGTGTCTTTCTCAACCGGATGATGCTTCCATTGAACCTTTACCATGCTGATCACTTTTGTCCTTAATTTCTGGATATCCCGATCAAGAATCGAAACTGGTTCCTCTTCATAGCAAAGATCCTTATCAAGTAACACCTCATCCCACTTGATGATGTAGTCCCTATCCCCATGGTATTGCTTTAGCATGGATACATGAAACACCGGATGGACACCCGACAGACTGGGCGGTAGCGCTAATCTTTAAGCGACGGGCCCTACGATCTCAAGAACTTCAAACGGTTTGATGAACTGGGGCTGAGCTTGCCCCTCTTACCGAAACACATAACTCCCTTCATTGGTAACACTTTCAACAATACCTATTCGCCAACCTGAAATTCCATGTCCCGGACTTTGCGATCCGCATATTTCTTCTGCCTGCTTTGGGCAGTTAGTAACTTGGTCTGAATGCCTCATACTTTTTCTTGCGCTTCCCTTACCAAGTCTACGCCCAAAGGCTTTACATCACTTTCCTCAAACCACCCGATGGGTGACCTACAACTCCTCTAAGAGCCTCGAACGGTGCCATATCAATACTGGAGTGGTAGATATTGTTGTATGAGAACTCACACAATGGTAGAAACTGGTCCCAATGACCCCCGAAGTCAATCACACATGCTCTCAGCATGTCCTCCAATACTTGAATCGTCCTCTCCGTCTGACCATCAGTCTGAGGATAGAAGGTTGTACTAAAGGTGAGTTGAGTGCCCAACTCCTCATGCAACTTACCCCAAAACTTGGAGGTAAACTGCGTACCCCCATCTGAAATGATGGACAGTGGCACTCCATGCAATCTCACTATCTCTTTCACGTATATCTTAGCCAATTGCTGCGAATTGTAATCCACCCTGACCGGACTGAAGTGAGTTGACTTGGTCAGCCTGTCAACAATAACCCAAATAGAGTCATACTTCCCCAAAGTCTTGGGGAGACCCACCACAAAATCCATGGATATTCTTTCTCACTTCCACTCTGGAATGGGCATTCTCTGAAGTAGTCCTGCAGGTCTTTGGTGCTCATACTTTACTTGCTGGCAATTTTGACACCTAGACACAAATCCTCTATGTCCCTTTTCATCCTAGGCCTCCAATAAAGTTACCTCAAATTTCTGTACATCTTGGTTACATTCGGATGAATTGAATACCGCAAACTATGAGCCTCTGCCAACACCTTCTGAATCATGTCCTCAACCCAAGGAACACAAATCCTTCCTCTAAAATTTAACACACCACCAGAATCCAATGTGGCATCTCCAGACTCTCTGGATATTGCCTTGCCCTGAAGCCTACTCAACTGCGAATCTTGAAACTGTTTGGCCTTTATCTCCTCTATGAATGTGGATTTGACCTCAATACTTGCCAAAATCCCACATTGTTCTAAAATACCCAAGTGCATGAACTTAGACTCCACTGCCTAAATTTCCCTTGCTAGTGGTCGTTTGGACACCCCCAAACAAGCCAAACTGCCCATGCTAACTGTTTTCCGGCTTAATGCATCTGCCACCACATTAGCCTTACTCGGATGGTACTGAATAGTCACATCATAGTCCTTCAACAACTCCATCCACCCTCTTTGCCTCAGATTCAAGTCCTTCTGAGTGAAAACATGTTGCAGGCTGCGATGATCAGTGAACACCTCACACTTGACACCATAGAGGTAGTGTCTCCAAATCTTGAGTGCAAACACCACCGCTGCCAACTCTAAATCGTGAGTCGGATAGTTTCTCTCATGCACCTCCAACTGCCTAGAAGCATAGGCTATCACATTCATATCCTGCATCAATACAGCACCCAAACCAGAATGTGAAGCATCACAATAAACAGTAAAGTCCTTACCTTCAACCGGCAAAGACAAAATAGGAGCTGTGGTCAGAAGTGTCTTGAGCTTTTGGAAGCTCTCCTCGCACTTGACGGACCACACAAATGGTACGTATTTCTATGTTAGCCTTGTCAAGTGGGTAGTAATGGATGCAAAATCCTTGACGAACCTACTATAGTAGCCTGCAAGCCCCACAAAACTTCTCACCTCAGTCACCGAGCTAGGCCGGACCCAACTCTTGACTGCCTCAATCTTCTGGGGATCTACCATCACCCCCTTTTCTGACACTACATGCCCCAAGAATGCAACTGAAGTCAACCAGAACTCATACTTGGAGAACTTCGCATAAAGCTTTTGACGTCTCAAAATGTCCAACACTATACGAAGATGTTTAGCATGCTCCTCCCTACTCTTGGAGTAGATAAAAATATCATCAATGAAAATGATAACGAACAAATCCAAGTACGATTTAAACACCCCATTCATCAGACTCATGAATGCCGCCGGTGTATTGGTCAAACCAAACGACATCACTAAGAACTCATAATGTCCATACCGAGTCCGAAAAGAAGTCTTAGGAATATCCTCAGGCCTAATTTTCAACTGATGATACCCTGACCTCAAGTCAATTTTTGAAAACACCGACGCACCCTGTAACTGGTAAAACAGATCATCAATACGGGGTAGAGGGTACTTATTTCGGATGATAACCTTGTTCAACTGCCTGTAATCTATGCACATCTATATACTACCATCCTTCTTCTTTATAAATAATACTGGAGCACCCCAAGGCAAAGTTGTCACGACCCAACTACCGAGCCGTGCGGGCACCTACTCTACTCCACCTAGATAGGAGAACCCTTACCACCCGAACCAACAGGCAATGCAGAAAAGAAAATAAACTATTAAATAAGTCCCTCAATACATGAGGAATCCTTTTACAAACGTTTGGAAAATCTTTATACAACAGCTTTCAAAAATAACACAACCTTTAAAACTTGTGGAAATGTATTAACAATATAAACACCCTCCCCAGAACCTAGTCTAAGCCGGTACAAGAGCTTCTACAAGATGAGCTTATAACATAAAATGGACACAACTCCCACCATAGAAGAAAGTAGGAGCTGTTGGAAGATCACTGCAATCCTGAACCTGTGAAACATCACCAACCCTGCAACTAGACTATACCCAAAAAGGTAAAGCAAGAGTAGAATCAGTACAAACACACGTACTGGTAGGCATCATCGGCTGACCCGAATTCACTCCTACCATCATATAAAAATCAAGATAAAATGTACAATGTAAATGCTCCGCCCCTTCTACATTACTTTTATCAATTACCCCTTACAGAACCGACCTTCCTAACCTTTAGACTTACCAAGTCGCCTAGTCACCTAGACTTCCCAAGTCTCACTTAATCCTTACAAATAACAATGTCCATACCTGGATTACCCTTCCTTTACCCAAGTCAACCACCTTGATTAGATATTCAGACTTAACCCGGCTAACTGCCCAACCAAACCACTTATACCCGTAGTATTACTTACCAGTGTTCGGCCCTTCCCAGACCTCTCAAACAACTTTCCATCCTGGTTATAACAACCCACAACTACAACCCCAGACTTTCCATCTTACTCCTAATTGACCAATCACATGAAAATCACCTAGCAACCATTGACACATTCAATGACAATAACAGAGTTATATCTAAATACCTTGGTAATCCCGAAATCCGGACCCTCCAAGGATTTTACTAATAATTCCCTAATCAATTATCTCATACAAGAACTTAGATAAGAGTACACAACATACAACATTTACAGGGATCGTTAACCATCACCTACCCCTCCCCGGGTGGATGACTTAGCCCAACCTTGGTCCGAGGATCAACCCATTTCCCCTTACTGATATATAAAGAACGATTTCCTTTCTTAGCATAATTTAGCAACTACATGATTCTCGAGACTTTACCCAACACCGAACACAGAGTAGGAATTCCTCCCTTTAGCCTTAGTAAAACCAACAGCTACATCTCATGCCATTTACATTCTCGAAACCTTATCTAGGAGTTTTCCATTTCCATTACCCGTAGTTCCTAAGCATTCTCCCAGTTCCACTAACCTTTCCGACATTCCAATCCCCAAGCCTATCATTTTATTCTACCAAAATAATAAAATATCCACATTATACATATCATAAGACTAACCCTTCAATCCATACAATTTCCAATTCACACATAACCAGTATTGAATCCGCCAAATTCCATCCTCGAAGGCCTAATCATGGATTTTCCCTTTCATTCTACACAATAATAGGAATTAAAAATGGTCAATCTACTCTTGGGAAGAAACCTAGCCTACCTGGATGCCGAGAAGTTGTTCAATGCCCTTTATGGCTCTGTGAAGGCATTCCCTAATGATTCTGCAGGCCCGAATCCGTGGTTTCGCGTTCCTTTCGCTGGAATCCCTCCTCCCCATGGCTCCCAAGCCTTGGAGCAGCCTAGGAGGATTTTTGGAATGACTCTTATTTGTTTTTGGGGCTGAAGGGAAGAGAATGAAATAAAAAACCCATTTTCTGGGTTTTCTGGCCCCGTTGCTCCGCTATAGCGGTCCCTGCTCTGCTATAGCGGTACCGCTGTAGCGGAGTCAACTGCTATGGCGGAGGTTGACCGTCTTGACTTCCGCTATAGCGGTAATTATTCTGCTATAGAGGAGATCGCCATGGCAGAGCGGTAGCGCTCGTCACGAACAAAAACTCAAAAAATTCCTGAAAAGAGCCCTTTCTACAACACACCTTGAATCCTCGATGTTTCGGAATAACCCCTTCACATCAACCTCGATTTTGGGAGCTCTTCTTACCCGAATTTGATTCCAAAAAGTCCCCCGGACTCCTCTATGTCTTTGCTACACAGAAAACTAGCTCAAACCGAGACATCAAACCCAATCCTTACCTGGATTGCCCTGGACTATACATCGCCCCAATTCCGACCGAGGCTAGCCTAGCCTAGATTTTTCAACTCTCAACCCGAAAGTATTCTAACTCAAACTTGGCACGAAAAGTTTACCCGTAACGATGAACCCGATCGTTAGAACAGATATCAATTTACCCATCGTTCATCCTCGAATGATCTCTAAGGCAGAAAGAGAAGAAGGAGCCCGCCCTCTGAACCTCGATGCTCTATCATGACAGCGTAATTCTAACTTTACGCAAACCACCAAAACTTTTGAATCCCTTAGTATACCTAATTCAACCAAAATTTAATTCACTTCCACTCTGTCAAGGAATCCCTTCCTTCGAGCTACATAAGGCAACTAGATTACCCCTCCCCGAGTGCCTAAGAAATCTGGGGCCTCACTGAAACATCGGAGCCAAAGAAACTCAACTAACGAATGACACAATTTTTCCCTGCCAAGGGGACTAGATCCCACCATGGCAATCTCGTTCCCACTATACCCGAATTTCTACTAGCCAGAACTCCATTCCGGAAGCTTTCTACGGGGTACTATACCCCTCACATATTATCATGTCACCTTACTCCTATCAACACTATTCCCCGAGACACCACGTAACATTGAGGATCATTCGGCTCATCCTACCTTGAGATTTTCATCAATTCTCGTCTTAGGGGGAAATTTCCACCCGGGTACTTACACCCTAACCAATTCTATGGAGAGAATACGCTCACCACTTAACGAGCAGTAACACTGGGTATTATCATGGTCACAAGAGATACAACAATGCTAAGAAACCCATTTAATAACCCCACTCTTTCAATCGACCCTATCACTAAGGATCATCAACACTAAACCAGTCAATAATCACCTCATCACATAGCCTATGAGCAGTGTCCAACACTACTCGATCAATCGCGGGTCATTTTGCCAAACTCTACATAGGTGACTATTCCCACCAATGGTCAATCATAGTTTTACCAATCCCCCGGGCTACCATATCTACCCTTTTCTTTAGTCGCGCACGGAAGCTAAGTATGCAGGCAAATCACCTTATATGCATGCTATATAAGTTCTATAGTCGATTTTCTTGTTTTACATGCTAGCCCGTAATGCAACTGTTGCCTTTAGATTCCCCGAGAATGAATGAAAAACAGGGGAAAAACAGGGTGAGGCTTCTGCCTAGCTCTCTTCCGCTATAGCGGTTCCGCCATAGCGATAACCATATCGCTACCGCGATCCCGATGGTAACAGCCCAGAAACTTGAAATTTTCAGTAAGTGTATCCTTTCCCTTTGCCAGTTACCTTTGTTTAGTCCTATAAATCCCGCCATGGTCTTAAACCACCCTTAAGACCATTTTTGGCATCAAACGCATCACGATTCAGCATAAAATACTATTAATTACAAAGCGTTAACACTAGACAATTTTTCCCAACAATATATTCCCGCCATTACACACTAATGACTCCCTTGTTCCCATGGTTTCCAACCAAGTCCCGACTGTCCTGAAACCGAAGCTTCCCTACAGTCACAGTATCCAATCCCTTATCATCTTAACCAATGGTAAGCCCTTTTTCAAAATGCAGTACCACTTCTTAAATCGGAACGTTTAACAGATTACCACAGCCTAAGGTACACAGAATATTCAACTTAATGACCTTCTGCACACTCAACATACACGGCAGACACAATTTACACACATTTCAAGCAAGTCACACGAGAGTTGTACAACACAACATTTCAACTTCAAGTTAAGACCAATCAAGTCACAACCAAATCAAGTCACACAATTTACTCTCTATTCATCCCATGGATGACCATTAGTCGATCATCCATATCTTACCATAACTCCCGCTATTAAGCAATAATAGCCCTTGTCCCTGGTACTTATTCACATACCAACCACTTGAATTACAAAATAAGAATTCCTTCAATCATTAATACATAACCAAGTTAAGACTCTTCACTAACTACAAATTTCAAGGCAACTCAGCAATTACACACCACAAAATTACAGTCATTCAAACAATGCAATACATACAGTCACGAGTCTCAAGCTCTGACACTCAATCAAACCAGTTTCATCACCTTTAATTCGCTTCATGGATGACCGTTAGCCGATTCATCCATCCTTTATATAGCCTCCCAGGCCAGATACCAATTGGAACCTTTCCGGTTCCAATTTTCCTTTCTTGTCTTACTGCAACCGGAGTCCAATAACATCCTTACTTCGTTGAGATATCAATTGTAATCGAGAGATACCAATTGGACTCAACCCATACAAGTAAGTGAAAGAACCGCACGAAAAGGAATGAAAGAAGAGAGATGTTCCTAGAATGCTTCATAGCTTCCCTAGGATTAGATGTGGACGTCTACACACCAATCCGCGAGACTCTATTCGATATTTTGCTCTTGTAATGGGAGACCGATAACCTGGGCTCTGATACCATTTGTCACGAACTAACTACCGGGCCGTGCGGGCACCTACTCTAATCCACCTAGATAGGAGAACCCTTACCACCTGAACCAACAGGATATGCGCAAAATAAAATAAACCATTAAATAAGTCCCTCAATACATGAGGATCCCTTTACAAACGATTGGAAAAATTTTATACAACAGCTTTCAAAAATTACACAACCTTTAAAACTTGTGGAAATGTATTAACAATATAAACACCCTCCCCAGAACCTAGTCTAAGTCGGTACAAGAGCTTCTACAAGATGAGCTTATAACTTAAATGGACACAACTCCCACCATAGAAGGAAGTAGGAGCTGTTGAAAGATCACCGCAATCCTGAACCTGTGCAACATCACCAACCCTGCAACTAGACTATACCCAAAAAGGTATAGCATAAGTAGAATCAGTACAAACACACGTACTGGTAGGCATCATCGGCTAACCCGAATTCACTCCTACCATCATATAAAAATCAAAATAAAATGCACAATGTAAATTCTCCACCCCTTCAACATTACTTTTATCAATTCCCCATTTCAGAACCGACCTACCTAACCCTTAGACTTACCAAGTCACCTTGTCACCTAGACTTCCCAAGTCTCACTTAATCCTTACCAATAACAATGTCCATACCTGGACTACCCTTCCCTTACCCAAGTCAACCACCTTGATTAGATATTCAGACTTAACCCGGCAAACTGCCCAACCAAACCACTTATACCCGTAGTACTTACCAGTGTCCGGCCCTTCCCGGACCTCTCGGAAAACTTTCCATCCTGGTTATAACAACCCACAACTACAACCCCAGACTTTCCATCTTATTTCCAATTGACCAATCACATGAAAATCACCTAGCAACCATTGAAATATTCAATGACAATAACAGAGTTATATCTAAATCCCTTGCTAATACCGAAACCCGGACCCTCCAAGGATCCTCTAACCACACCTAAGTGTTCAACAGGCTACCCGATCTACACCAAGACCCATCCTTAGCTTATTAACCACAACTAATTCTTGACCGTTATTAATACACTTAACGATAATAAATTGTGAACTTATAACCTCTTTTACATAGTCCGGACCCACTCGGATCCCCCTAACACATCTAGGTGTTAACATGACAACCCGGTCTACACCAAGACCAACTAATAGTTAACATCATAACCCGGCTTACACCAAGACCAACTGATAACATAATATGACAACCCAGCCTACACCAAGACCAAACTCACAATATAATTACCCGACCTACACCAAGACCAAAAGCATAATATAATATAATAACCCGGCCTACACCCTGACCAAACTCGCAATATAATTACCTGGCCTACATCAAGACCAAAAGCACAATACAATATAACAACCCGGCCAACACCAAGACCAAACTCATAATATAATTACCCGGCCTACACAAGGACCAAAAGCACAATATAATATAATAAACCGGCCTACACCAAGACCAAACTCACAATATAATTACTCGGCCTACACCAAGACCAAAAGCACAATATAATATAACAATCCGGCCTACACCAAGACCAAACTCACAATATAATTACCCAGCCTACACCAAGACGAAAAGCACAATATAATATAATAACCTTTCTCGGTCACTCAAGGAGCACCAAAACAAGTATCACAGTTCAATGAAACAGCCTGGTCCACTCACAGAACCAATAACGGTCAATGTAATGCAACAATATCAATGCAATGCAATAATATCAATGCAATAATGCAGTAAAATAAACTCATACCAGGCGTGATACCCGAGCCAACCGTTAGTATTTTCCCGTACCAAGCGTGGTACCCGAGCCAACCGTTTGTTATACTCATACCAGGCGTGGTACCCGAGCCAACCGTTAGTATTTTCCCGTACCAGGCGTGGTACCCGAGCCAACCAAATGTCAATTAATGCGTAGTCAAATAATGAACAAGCAACACACAGTTCAATTCACAGACTGTAATACAGGACTCTTAGACATTCCAAACAATTCCCTAAGCAATGTATCTCATACAAACACTTAGATAACAGTACACAACATACATTACCAATAATTCCCTAAGCAATGTATGTCATACAAGCACTTAGATAAGAGTACACAATATACAACATTTACAGGGATCGTTAACCATCACCTACCCTTCCCCGGGTGGATGACTTAGCCCTACCTTGGTCTGAGGATCAACCCATTTCCCCTTACTGGCATATAATGATCGATTTCCTTTCGTAGCATAATGTAGCAACTACGTGATTCCCGAGACTTTACCCAACACCGAACACAGAGTGGGAACACCTCCCCTTAGCCTTAGTAAAACCAACAGCTACATCTCATGCCATTTACATTCCCGAAACCTTATCTAGGAGTTTTCCATTTCCATTACCCTTAGTTCCTAAGCATTCTCCCGGTTCCCCGAACCTTCCCGATATTCCAGTCCCCAAGCCTATCATTTTACTCTACCAAAATAATAAAATATCCACATTATATGTATCATAAGACCAACCCTTCAATCTATACAATTCCCAATTCACACATAACCAGCATTGAATCCACCAAACTCTATGCCCGAAGGCCTAATCATAGATTCTCCCTTTCATTCTACACAATAATAGGAATTAAAAATGGTCAATCTACTCTTGGGAAGAAACCTAGCCTACTTGGATGTTGAGCAACTGTTCAATGCCCTTTTGGCTCCGTGAAGGCATTCCCTGATAATTCTGTAGGTCCAAATCTTTGGTTTCGCGTCCCTTTCGCTGGAATCCCTCCTCCCCATGGCTCCCAAGCCTTGGAGCAGCCTAGAAGGGTTTTTGGATTAGCTCTCATTTGTTTTTTGGGGCTAAAGGGAAGAGAATGAAATAAAAAACCCATTTTCTGGGTTTTTTTGGTCTCTTCGCTCCGCTATAGCGATCCCTGCTCGGCTATAGCATTACCGCCATAGTGGAGTCAATCGCTATGGTGGAGGTTGACCGTGTTGACTTCTGCTATAGCAATAATTATTCCGCTATAGCGAAGGTCACCGTGGTGGAGTGGTAGCGCTCGTCAAGGACTGAAACTCAGAAAAGTCCTAAAAAGAGCCCTTTTTACAACACACCTTGAATCCCCAACGTTTCAGAATAACCCTTTCATGTCAACCTCGATTTTGGGAGCTCTTCTTATCCGAATTCGATTCTGAAAAGTCTCCCGGACTCCTCTATGTCTTAGCTACACAAAAAACTCACTCAAATCAAGATATCGAACCCAATCCTTACCCGGATTTCCCTAGACTATACCTTGATCCAATTTTAGCCGAGGCTAGCCTAGCCCAGAATTTTTAACTCTCAACCTGGAAGTATTCTAACTGAAACTTGGCATGAAAAGCTTACCCGTAATGATGTACTCGATTGTTACAGAAGCACTGGGATGGATAAATCACTTATCTAGGAGTTCCTAAAGCTGAGAGTTAAGATCTCTTAACTCTGCCGAAGCCATTCGATATAGAGGAATGGAAATTGGGCGAGTGCCCGGCTCCAGATCAATATAGAAATCGATATCTCTGTCTGGAGGCATGCTCGGCAAATATACTGGAAACACCTCTCGGAACTCTGAAATGACTGGAACTAACTCAATAAAGGGGGACTCCACACTATCATCCCGGAGATGAGCTAGAAAGGCTAGACACCCTCTTCCGACTAGCTTTCTAGCCCTAACAAATGATATTATTTTGGCCGACCTAGACCTGTACACACCTTTTTACTCTAGCCTATCCTTACCTGGAATCTCTAGAGTCACAGTCTTGGTATTTACAATTCAACACAACATGATACGGGGATAACTAGGTCATGCCCAAAATAACATCGAAGTCAACCATATCCAGAATTTCTAAGTCTACCTAAGTATGCAATCCCACAAAAATAACCGAACAATTACGATAAACATGAGTCACAATCACTGACTCTCCCACCAGGGTAGAAACATGGATAGGAACTCATAGTGGTCGTAACGTGTCCTGAATGTTGTCTTAGAGATGTCCTCTGCCCTAATCCTCAACTGATGGTAGCCGGACCTCAAATCAATCTTTGAAAACATGGCGGAACCCTGAAGCTGATCAAATAAGTCATCAATCCTGGGCATCGGATACTTATTCTTCACTGTCACCTTATTCAACTACCAATAATCAATACACATCCGCATCGACCCATCCTTCTTCTTCACGAAAAGAACAGGAGCACCCCAAGGACACACACTCAGTCTAATGAACCCCTTAGATACCAAATCTTGGAGCTGCTCCTTAAGTTCTCTCAACTCAACAGGAGCCATACGGTAGGGAGGAATAGAAATGGGTCTGGTGCCTGGCTTTAACTCAATGGCGAAATCAATATCTCTCTCAGATGGAAGGCCTTGCAGGTCGATAGGAAACACATTTAGGAAGTCTCTAACCACAGGAACAGACTCAGAAGATGTAGGGTCAACACTAGCATCTCGGACATTTGCTAGATAAGCTAAACACCCACGAGATATCATCTTGCTAGATCGAAGAAAAGATATGATCCCAGATGGTGTATGGCTAACAAAAACTGCCACACAACCGAGGATACACATGGCAGAGCATGTCGGTAGGAAACACATCTAGGAAGTCTCTAACCACATAAACAAACTCAAGAGATGAAGGGTCAGCGCTAGCATCTCGGACATATGCTAGATAAGCTAAACACCTTGGAGAGATCAAATTCCTATCTCGAAGATAAGAGATGATCCTAGATGGTGCACGGCTGACAGAACCCTGCCACACAACCGGGGATACACCGGGCATGACTATGGTAACGGTCTCGGCATAGCAATCCAAAACTGCACGATGAGGGGATAACCAGTCCATGCCCAGTATCACATCAAAATCCAACATATCAAGTATTATCAGGTCAGCCCAAGTATCCAAATCACCAACAGATATCACACAAGATCTCACAATCCGATTCACTACTAAAGAATCTCCTACTGGGGTCGAAACAGAAACATGCACAGATAATGGCTCACTAGCCAACCCCAAACAAGGCAGAAAGTAGGCAGATACATATGAACAAGTGGATCCAGGATCAAAAAAGGCATAGGTTGGCTGATGGCATACAAAAATCATACCTGTGATCACGGCAACCGAGGCCTCTGCCTTTGGTCTCCCAGGGACCGCATATAACTAACGACGACCCTAACCTGCCCGACTGCCATCCGTACCACCTGGTCTTCCATGTGGGGCACCACCCCTAACCTGACCACCACCCTCATTTTCATATTTTCAAATAAATTCATCAACGTTACCCTTATTATACATATGTTTAAAGGTATAGGATATTACAAAACAAATACCGAATCTATTTATCAGGCGTGAGAAAGACTAAGTGCAATGTTGAAAAAATATCCACAACATGAAATTTTAGACCCTGATATTTTATACATTTTTTATCATGGCCTTAAATCATCTGCTAAAAATGTAATTGATGCAGCATCAGGAGAATCTATAATGAGCAAAACAACTGCAGAAGCAATAGAATTACTCAATGAAATTTTAAAAAATGCAGTTCAGTAGTCATCTGATAGAATAATTATCAAGAAAGCGGTAGGAGTTAATCAAGCTGAAGCTTTAAATTCATTGACACAATAAATTACAGCTCTCATATAAAATTTGAGGCTTTCCAGGTAAGTTCTCAATCATTACTTTAACTTAAAAATTGTAATGTTTGTGGAGGTAATCATTTGAATCATGAGCGCCAAATTTTAGTACAAAATGATGAACATGTATATGCTATTGGGTAAAACAATAATTATTCATTTAGTATTCTCATGGCACAAGAACATTCAGGATTTCAATGAAGTAATCTTAATGGTGCTGAAAATTCTCAAAGATATTTCAATCAAAAGCAGCAGGTACAGGGATCACCTGATTTCCAAAATAAAAATAGAGGGCAACAGAATTTTCAGCAATACCAACACCCCAAATAAATCAACAATCAAATATTGAAAACTTGCTCAATAAGCACCTGAAGGCTACTATGGATTTGATACATAAACACATTAGGGCCGCTAATGAGAAAGTTGAAAGCAATTATTCAGCCATCAGGAACTTGAAAACTCAGATAATCCAAATAGCAACACTTATTTCTGGACATATTCAAGGTGCTCTACCAAGCAACACTGAGAAAAATCCAAAGGTAACACCTCAAATCTATCTCTCTGCGCTCAGGTAATGATCTTGATGAACCATATGCAGGAAAACAAGAAAAGATCATTTTTCTCTTCCTTTTATTATCAAATGCTTGAGAGAATTGTAGGTCATGATTTTCACTATTTTCTTGATAGGTATTCTGAAAATAATCAAATATCAGTTGCCCCAGAAAATTAGGATAAAATCACATTTACATGCCCTCAAGGTATGTATGCTTATCGAATAATGTCATTTAGACTATGCAACACTTCTGCGACATTTCAGCTCTGCATCTCGATAATTTTTGCAGACATGAATGAAAAGTTTCTTGAAATATTCGTGGATGATTTCACACTTTTTGGTAAGACATTTGAAGATTGTCTCTACCATTTAACTTTGGTGCTTAAAATATGTGAAGATACAAACTTGATTCTAAACTGGAGAAAATGTCATTTTATTATAACAGAGGAAATTATTTTAGGACATATAATCACTGCTAAAGGGATAAAAGTTTATAAGGCAAAAATTGATCTAATAGAAGGATTGCCCCCTCCTAATACTGTAAAAGATATTAGAAGTTTCTTGGGGCATGCAGGTTTTTTACAAAAGGTTTATAAAAGATTTTTCTAAAATTTTAAAATCACTGACTAACCTACTAATTAAAAATGTGAAGTTTGAATTTTCAGATGATTGCAGGAAAGTATTTGAGATACTCAAAGAGCAATTATCTAATGTTCCAATAGTTATTTCTCCTGATTGGAGCTAGCCGTTTGAAATAATATGTGATGCAAGTGATACAACAATTGGAGCTGTATTAGGTCAAAAGAAAGACAAAATTTCCAGGCCCATCTACTATGCTAGTAGAACGCTCAATGAAGTCCAAAAGAATTATGTCACAACTGAGAAGGAACTACTAGCAGTAGTATTTGCGTTTGACAAATTTTATTCCTATTTAACAGGAACTAAAGTTACAATATTCATTGATCATGCAACTTTAAAGTATTTCTTAACAAAAAAAGATGCTAGACCTAGATTGCTAAGATGGATACTTCTTTATAAGAATTTGATCTTGAAATAAAAGATAAAAAAGGATCAAAAAATTAGGTAGCTGATCATTTGTCCCGTTTGAAAAGTTCTCCTACTGAGTCATCAGATATCAAGGAGGAATTTTCCGACGAGCATATAAATGCAATAACATCATCTATAAATCAATCACCCTGATTTTCTGACATCATTAACTATTTAGTTGGCGGATGAATCTCAAAAGATTTTTGTTACGAACAAAGAAACAACTTCAAAAAGATGCAAGACATTACTATTGAAAAGATCCTTACTTGTTTAAATTTTATGCAGATAAAATAATCAGGAGATTTATACCAGAAATAAAAAATGAATAACATGTTAAATCATTGTCATATTGAGGCAGTGGGAGGACACTACGAACAAAGAAAAAATCCGTAAAAGTACTTGAAGTAGATTTTTTTTGGCCCACTTTATTCAAGGATGCAAGAAATTATGTCTCTGCTTGCGATAAATGCCAGAGAAGTGGTAATATTTCATAAAGGGATGAAATGTCTCATAATTCTATTTTGGTATGTGAAATATTTGATATTTGAGGTATCGATTTTATGAAACCGTTTCCTCCATCAAATAGTTGTGAATACATTCTAGTAACTATGGACTATGTTTCAAGATGGGTAGAAGCAGTAGCTACTAAGAAAAATGATGCTCGTGTCATTTGTGATTTTCTCAAGAAAAATATTTTTTTTTAGGTTTAAAACTCCACGAGTTATCATAAGTGACCAGGGAACACATTTTGTAAATAAATAATTCACTAATTTGTTATCAAGATATGGAGTAACTCATAAAATAAGAACTCCATATCATGCTCAAACAAGCGGGCAAGTAAAAGTATCAAACAGAAAATTGAAAAAAAAATTAGAGAAGATTATTGGATCTTCTTAAAAATATTAGTCTATCAAATTAGATGACAATTTATGGGCATACAAAACAGCTTTTAAAACTGTTACGACCCAGACTGCCGTGAGTGGCACTCACCCAACCTCCGGGTGAGCGAACTATCACTTCTCCGAACTTAATCATTCTAACAGCTCAAAACCAGTGCATAAAAGTAAACTAGCAATTCAATGATGATAATAAAACTTCATTAAGTTAACCTGCGGAAATTACCCTCTAGAATCTGAAAGTCGCAGTATCAAACAATTCTATCAATGTCTAGAGTATGGGGATGCAACCCCAAAAATATAAGGAAACAGTCTAAGTCCAAAATAAATGGGCTACAACACTAATGATAGATTCAAGGAAGCTCGATCAAGTGGCTCACCCTTGAAGTCTGGAACGCTGGTACTACAGATGAGGTCGCGTCTCAGCCGCTGGAAGATTGCCTGTACTCACAAGAAGAAAAAGCAAGTGCAGTATCAGTACACCACCACTGTGTACTGGTAGGATCATCAGTCAGTTCCAAATAAATAGTGTATAATTCAGTACAGCAAATCAAGTACCAGTACAAAAAACATGCAACAAGTCAATAGGCTTCCCTAGACTACAAGTCTCGACCTAGCTTGTTCCCATATGAAATCCACCTTCTTATAATTCTAACCCAAAATCACAGAATTCAATAAACTATCCTTTTTGCCTAGCCCGGACCCACCCTGGGATCTCTTCTAAGCAACACCTAAGTGTTCAACAGACAACCCGGCCTAATCCAAGACCAACTCAACAATTATGACAAGATTCTCGATCACTCAAGGACCACAGATGAATATCACAATTCAATAAAATATCGGTCCACTCATAGAACGAATAACAGTTAATGCAATGCAACAATATCAATGCCATAATGCAGTAAAATAAACCAGTACTAGGCATGGTACCCGATCCAACCGTTAGTGATTCGTACCAGGCGTGGTACCCATGCCAACCATTTGTTATACCCGTACCAGGCATGGTACCCTAGCCAACCATTTGTTATACCCGTACCAGGTGTGGTACTCAAGCCAACCATTTGTTATACCCGCACCAGGCGTGGTACCTGAGCCAACTGTTAGTAAACCTGTACCAGGCGTGGTACCCGAGGCAACCGAATGTCAATAATCCATAGTCAAAATAATGAACAAACAACTTGTAAACCAACAAGCAACACACCGTTCAATTCACAGACTGTAAAACAGGAACCTTAGACATTCTACACAATTCCTCTAAGTCATGCATTTCATACAAACACTTAGATAAGAGTACAAAATATACAACATTCACAGGAGTCGTAAGCCATCACCTACCTCGAAATGATCTAAACTATACTCAACCCGAGCTTTCCCGTGTTCCAGATTCCTTTCTCCTTCTTGGTCTAAAACAACATACAAGTACTCAAATTAACAACAAGGCATGCGCATTACCCGGATTACACCCAATCCCAGACCCCAGACCAACCATGATCATTCTACCTTTTTTCCCGGGCTTCCTGCCATTAATTTTCCTAGTTCTATCATTTTCACGAATAAAAGTAGAGAATTTAACAACATGTGATCATAAAACCTTACTTTAATCAATACCCAAGAATTTCATGCCTAGAATCCCCCTTCTTCCCCGGATTCCACCATCCCTAGGTTATTCCAACCTTCCCCCAAGTTCCCTCCTAGCAATTCTGTCGTGTAGGAAAAGTAGTACGAAGATTAGGGAGTAGAAACCTTACTTTAGGGACGAAAAATAATGGAAAACGGAGGAAAATCACTTGAAATTTCCTTGCGTTTCTCCAAAAATAGAATTGTGAAAATTGAACGTTTTGGGGAATGTTTCTACAGTAAATCCCATCATGCTCCGCTATAGCGGTACCACCGTAGCGGAGTCATCCGCTATGGCAGGGGTTGACCGACGTTAACTTCTGCTGTAGTGGTAATTTCTCCGCTACAGTGGAGATCGCTATGGCAGAGTGTCAACTGCTATAGCGGTTGACACGGGATAGAAAGTCATAAAACCTCCAAAATTAGTCCATTTTACAACACACCTATTTTCCCGACGTCCCAAAACAATCCCTTCATATCAACCTCGATTCCGGGAGTTTTACTTACCCGAATCTGATTCTAAAAAGTCCTCCGAACTCCTCTATGTGTTAGCTACAAGGAATAATATCTCAACATAAGATATCCAACTTAATCCTTACCTGGATTGCCCTAGACCATACCTCCCCCCTAAATCAGTTGAGACTAGTCTAACCCAGAATTTCAAACTCCCAAACTAAGAGTTTTCTAACTCTAAAACTTGGCACGATTGGACTACCCATAACGACGGACCCAGTCATTACAACAGATACTAATTTACCCATTATTTGTCCCCGAACGATCAAACCCAAATTTACGAAAATAAAGGAAAGTAAGTGTAGTACCTGAATCCTCAAACAATTGAGGGTACTTGTCCCGCATGTCCTTCTCGGTTTTCCAAGTGGCTTCCTCAATCGGATGATGCTTCTACTGAACCTTTACCATATCAATTACCTTTTTTCTCAACCTCTGGACATCTCGAGCAAGAATCAAGACTGGTTCCTCTTCATAACAAAGATCCTTATCGAAAAGCACCTTATCCCACTTGATGATGTAGTCCCCATCCCCATGGTATCACTTAAGCATGGATACATAGAATATCGGATGGACACCTGACAAACTGGGCGGCAGTGCTAACTTGTAAGCCACTGGCCCCACAATCTCAACAACCTTAAACGGATTGATGAACCGAGGGCTAAGCTTGCCCTTATTACCAAACCGCATAACTCCCTTTATTTGTGACACTTTCAACAATACCTGTTCACCAACCTGAAATTCCATATCCCGGATCTTGTGATCTGCATACTCCTTCTGCCTGCTTTGGGCAGCCAGCAATTTGGCATGAATGTCCCTTACCTTTTCTTGTGCTTCCTTTACTAATTCCACTCCCAAAGGTTTTACATCACCTTCCTCAAACCACCCGACCGGTTATCTACAGCTCCTCTCATACAACGCCTCGAACGGTGCCATGTCAATACTGGAGTGATAACTATTGTTGTATGAGAACTCACACAATGGTAGGAACTGGTCCCAATGACCCCTAAAGTCCATCACACATGCTCTTAGTATATCCTCCAATACTTGGATCATCCTCTCCAATGGAGCATCAGTCTGAGGATGGAAGGCTATGCTAAAAGTGAGTTGTGTACCCAACTCTTCATGTAGCTTGCCCCAAAATTTAGAGGTAAACTGCGTACCCCTGTCTGAAATGATGGACAGTGGCACCCCATGCAATCTCATAACCTCTTTCACGTAGATCTTAGCCAATTGTTGCGAATTGTAATCTACCCTGACTGGAATGAAATGAGCGGGCTTGGTCAGCCTGTCAACAATGACCCAAATGGAGTCATACTTTCCCAATGTCTTAGGAAGATCCACCACAAAGTCCATGGCTATCCTTTCCCACTTCCACTCTGGAATGGGCATCCTCTGAAGTAGTCCTGCAGGTCTCTGTTGCTCATACTTTACCTGCTGACAATTCTGAAACTTGAACACAAAATCGACTATGTCCCTTTTCATCCCGGGCCACCAGTAACGCTGCCTCAAGTTCCTGTACATTTTAGTCACACTCAGATGAATTGAGTACCGCGAACCATGAGCTTCTTCCAAGATTTTCTGAATCATATCATCAATCCGAGGAACACAAATCCTTTCACTGAAATTTAGTACTCCACCAGAGTCTAAAGTGACATACCTGGATTCCCCAGATATTACCATACCTCGAAGCTTACTCAGTTTTGGATCCTGAAGCTGTTTGGCCTTTATTTCCTCTATGTAGGTGGCTTTGACCTCAATGCTGACCAATAACCCACTCTGTTCTGAAACACCCAAGTGCATGAACTTAGCCTCCAAGGCCCAAAGTTTCCTTGCTAGTGGTCGTTTGGACACCCCCAAAAAAGCCAAACTACCCATGCTAACTGTCTTCTGGCTCAATGCGTCTGCCACCATATTAGCCTTACCCGGATGATATTAAATAGTCACATCATAGTCCTTCAATAATTCCATCCACGTTCTCTGCCTCAAATTCAAATCCTTCTGAGTGAACACATGTTGCAGACTGCGATGATCGGTGAACACCTCACACTTGACACCATAGAGATAGTGTCTCTAAATTTTGAGTGCAAAGACCAATGTTGCCAAATCTAATTCGTTAGTAGGGTAGTTCCTCTCATGCACCTTCAACTGCTAGATTCATAGGCTATCACATTCCTATCCTGCATCAACACAGCACCCAAACCAGAATGTGAAGCATCACAGTAAACAATAAAGTCTTTACCTTCAATCGATAAGGACAATATAGGAGTCATGGTCAGAAGTGTCTTGAGCTTTTAGAATCTCTCCTCGCACTTGTCGGACCACACGAATGGTACTTCATTTTGTGTCAGCCTGGTCAGGTGAGTAGCAATAGACGCAAAATCCTTAACAAACCTTTGGTAGTACCCTGCGAGTCCAACAAAACTCCTCACCTCAGTCACAGATCTAGGTCGGACCCAACTCTTGATTGCTTCAATTTTCTGGGGATCTACCATCACCCCCTTTTCAGACACTACATGCCCCAAGAACGCAACTGAAGTCAACCAAACTTCACACTTGGAGAACTTCGCATAAAGCTTCTGGCATTTCAAGATGTCCAACACAATACGAAGATGATTAGCATGCTCCTCCCTACTCTTGGAGTAGATCAAAATATCATCGATAAACACAATCACGAAGGAATCCAAATACAACTTAAATACCCCATTCATCAAACTCATGAATGTTGCCGGCGTATTGGTCAAACCAAACGACATTACTAGGAACTCGTAATACCCATACCGAGTCCGAAAAGCAGTCTTAGGAATGTCCTCAGGCCTAATCCTCAACTGATGGTACCCCAACCTCAAGTCGATTTTCGAAAACACCAATGCACCCTGAAGCTGGTCAAACAAATCATCAATACGGGGTAGAGGGTACTTATTCTAGATGGTCACCTTGTTCAACTTCCTATAATTTATGCACATCCGCATACTACCATTCTTTTTCCTTACAAACAAAACAGGAGCACCCCAAGGTGACGCACTGGGCTGGATAAATCCCTTATCTAGGAGTTCCTGCAGCTGAGTCTTAAGTTCCCTTAACTCTGCCGGAGCCATACAATATGGAGGAATGGAAATGGGATGAGTGACTGGCTCCATATCAATACAGAAGTCTATATCCCTGTTCGGAGGCATGCCAGGCAAATCCACTGGAAACACCTCTAGAAATTTAGAAACCATCGGAACAGACTCAATAGATGGGGACTCCATACTATCATCCCGGAGAGGAGCCAAGAAGGCTAGGCACCCCCTCTCCACTAGCTTCCTAGCCCGAACAAATGATATTATCTTAACTGGCTTAGGTCAGTACACACTTTCCCACTCTAGTCTATCCTTACCCAGAATCTCTAGAGCCACAGTCTTGGTGTTACAGTTCAACACAACATGATAAGGGGAAAGCCAGGTCATGCCCAAGATAATATCAAAATTATTCATATTCAGGATTACTAAGTCTACCCAAGTATGCAACCCCACAAACACAACAGAACAGTCATGATAAACATGAGTCACAATCATAAACTCTCCAACCGGGGTAGAAACATGAATAGGGGAATTAAGGCTATCACAAGTCAATTCCAAACCCAACACAAAACTCACAGATACATAAGAATATGTAGAACCAGGGTCAAATAATACTGAAGACATTTTATCACAGACAAGAATGGTACATGTGATCACCGCATCTGAGGCTTCCGCCTAAGTTTTCCCTGGAAACTCATAGCAATGAGCCTTTTGATGAAGACTTTTTGATGTAAAAGATGCAGATTTTCTTGGTTCAAAATGGCAGTTTTAAATGAGGTAAAAATGCAGATTTTGAGTCTCAAAATACAGATTCTTTTAAGGTTTAATACAACTGTTTTAAGGACTTAAAATGGAGTTTCTTTTAGCATAAAATATATAGTTTTCTCACAGTAAAAACGCAGCGTCAAATGACTTAAAAAGGGGCAGACATTTTGGTCTAAAAAATGCAGATTTTGAGGGAGAAGAGCAGTTGTTTTAAGAGCTTAAAATTGTATATTTTAGTGCAAAAAATGTAGCTTTTCTTGAGATTTTAGAATGCAGATTTTGAAGAGTAAAGATGGCTTTCAAATGGTAAAAAAGACATCATTTTAGATTATAAACATGGGTTAGTAACCTACTTTCAATAACGTGTTTTTTTAAATAAAAAATTTTCAAGTCTTTAGATATTTGAATTATTAGAGTCTATTAGTCTTTAAGTAAATTATTTAGTCTCATTTAATTGACTAGTTCCTTTTTATTACCTCCAAACTTTCAAAGCCTGATTTTACAGAAAAACAAAAAGAGGAGCTTTTCCAAATTGCAAACCTATCTTTTGAAAAGTCGAGTTTGTATGAAAAGTGCTTATGCATAAATTTCCTTTCTTAAAAAAATAAAATTAGTTTACTACTTACCTCTAAATATCTTTGAATTTTGTAATTAATTTTTTTGATTAACCTAAGTTTGATCGGTAACCGTCATTAGCGGATCTTAAAGGATGCTTAATTCCTTCCCTTTAGGATAATTAGAACCCTTACCTAGAATCACATAAGTTAAGTAGATCATTAATTAGAGTTAATTTAGAATAACTTTAGTTAATAATTTAGGTGTCATAATTCACCCTTAAAAATAATTAGGTGGCGACTCTTTAAGTTAATAATTGAAGAATCGCCAATATGTTGTACTTCGCTTTGACCCGATTAAAATGGGGTATAACAAAGGTTATATATATACACAGAGTATATGGTTCAAAAGAGAATGGAAATTTTTTGTTTGAGTGAAGAAAAAATGAATAAATAAATAAAATGTAGTGCCTAAAGAATAAGTCACTATTATCTATATGTATCCTACCTGTCCCTAAGCTTACATTACATCCTTATAAAATTTCTACATGATCTCAATTCAAAAACTAATACATTAATGAAAAATTACATAATAGTCAAGCTTATGACTATTTTCGATAACATGAGATACTTCTTTGTTGAGAGTGAGTGAATTTTTTTTTTTCGACATATGCATTTTCTTGTTCTATATTAATATAATGCATATGGGCATCTCTCTTCACTTGGTGAGACATATTTGGAATTAAAAAATATTACTATTTCAGTTCTCAATAAGTGAATATGAGTACGATTAAAGATTGTTGAACTCGTGAAATTATCTTAAATTAATTCTTCTCTGCTAAAAGTTCTCACGATTTTACTTAAAAATAATAATAATTAGCCACTATAACTATTAATTCTCTTTGCTCGAGGACGAGCAAATATTTAAGTATGGGAGAGTTTGATGAGAGAAAAATATCATATATAAGTTAAGTTATTATTTAATTTTAATAATAATATTTTTTTACAGTAAATATCATGATTTAATGAGAGAAACATCAACTAAGGAGATATATGACAAGAAATATAAGTATTGATTTTATAACAGAAGATCCATCACAAACAAAATGACAAAGAAGAAGTAAAAAGAGAAAAGAAAGAAGAAAAGAAAAAAGTAGGCTAGTAGGACCCACACAACAAAAGGAGAAAAAAAAGAAAAGAATTGCACACGTTGTCCAAATACGTAGGGCCCATAAAAAAAAGAAAAAAATAAATAAAGAGAATACAAAGAATTGAATGTAAGTTGCATATTTTCAGATGACAAAGTGTGGTGAAAATTAATGAGCAATCATTGTTGAATTTTTTGTTTAAATTAAATTAATAATAAGTATTTGAAATGAATAGATGTCTTTTAAATGAAATGGTATGTCCTTTTAGAGGTGTCTTTTAAATGAAAGAGTGTGTCATTTCATTATTTGATTTTCAACAGTTTTAATTTAAACCCCAACTACTTATTTCTAATGTAACTCTTTCAAAAAACTTTTACAAAGTGTCTTTCTTTACAACATTCCCAAGATTAAGATCAAGTTGAAGTTCTTGCTTTCCAGAAGATCAAGTTCAAGTTCAAGTTCTTGCTTTCCAGAAGAATTTCTTCACTATTTTCTTAGTGTAGAATTTCATAGGCTTGTCATATCCACTAAAACTATTTGCATATAATCTCATAGCAATCTCGCGAGGAGAGAGAGAAAATATCATTTTTACCGAAAGCGTTTCGCACGTATTTCAAACCTCAAATCCTGTGTTCTTTGTTCATATATCAAACCTTCATCTTTGTGTTCTTCTTCATATAATTTTTTTGTTCTTGAAATATATTTTCCTACAATCTAAAAATGATATTTTGTTACAAAGAAGAAATGGTTCACACTGATTGAGAAAAGGAAAAGACAGTAAATTATGAATATTGCGGTTGTTTGATGAAGTTGGTTCGAAGACTTTCTATGGGATAACATTATCAGAAATTGGTGTGAATCTCTACTTTGACAGAGTAGTTATTTATTTCTTTGGAATTAAAAAAAAAAGGTGAAGAAATTAAGGGCTAATAGAGTTAGAGGTGGGCCATTGGTATTACACATGAATTGCAAGCCCAAAAGTCTTGTACCAGCGATGTTGGAGATCAAACTCTAGGCATGTAAATGACGGTAGAAATCAGAATAAAAGATGTACAATGGTGATTTGCTGTGAAATTAATTGGTCGTCCTAGGTCATGTGGAGATCATGAATTGTTGCAAACCAAGATTAAAGTTTGCTCCTCTGATGAGATCATTTAATGTGTGGATGTGATCATAAATTCAAAGGGGCGAGATAGGCAGGCGTTCATTACCAAATGGGGACACTAAAGAAGTTGTTTAAGAAGTCAAATTCGGAGATTACTCCTACTGATTATCGAAGTCAAAAATTATTTTGGTTATACCAAATTCTCGCAGTTTATTTTGGAGACGATAATTCGATCTTTGATACGGTAAAGGTGATCATATCAAAGGATAAAGTATGACAAAATTGGGTTCTAATTTCTTAATCCTACTTATTATTTACTTATAAATTTCTACTCTTTGTGATTTTATGAAATTTATTTTCATAAATATTAGGGTAAATGATATACTTGTGATGATCTTCAAATTGCTAATTTTAGAAATAATATTTTCTTATGGTATTCAATGTGATTCGTTATTCTTGCATAAAGATCATATGTGAAGTTTATTTTCAAGTTGTGAGATGATATAAAGTATTTTATTTATAAGGATCATATCAATACTTGAAAAAATATTTTTATCATGGTAAGATCATACGATAAATGATATTTATTATGTGATTCCTTTTAAGGTTAGAGACATTTTACGAGTTTGATATATTTGAAAGAAACATAACAATTTTGTGTGTTGCTCTTAACTGTGATTTGAGTTTTCATATGTGTAATGAAAAAAACTCTTGAATTATTCAAAATGTGAGATTTTCTTACTTATGATTAGAAGTCAATTATTAGATTTTTCGGTATCTAATAATGTATATTTAAAGGACAAAAATTTGAGATAGTTAATATGCCTTCAACTTATAATTTTTGATGGATATGTGATATTGTGTGATAGCTTATCGATATGTTGATCATAAGAAATAATACAATGTCATAATAAAAATGAGAAGGTTTTTATCTTTCACATTTAAATAAAGGATTTTGGACAAATTGATACTATGTTGAGTATCAAGATTAAATAAAATAGTGACGGTAATGTATTGAGTTAATCTCTTGAGGAAGTACTAAATAAATTTAGTTATTCAAACATAAAAGAAGAAAATATCCTATTTGATCCTAGATCGAGTTAAATAATTGTGATGAAAGAATTGTGGCTTAACTTATGTAAGCAAGCGCTATTGGAAGGGTCAATAGTCGAGTTCTTGATTTTCTTTAGAAAATTAAAGATTTCAGAAACTTTAAGTTTCATACTATTTTATGAGGATATATCGGTGATAGTCGAATATCGAGTATGTGAAAAAAAATTGCCACATGATAAGCCTTTACCTTGGGAGAAGGTGAAATTTCTTGAAACTAAGAAATAGACTTGCATTAGTAGAAGCAAGAAAAGAAATTGAGTGGTTGAGAGATTCTATTTTTTTAAGAAAATCCATTGATTTTACAAATTATGAGCTCTATTTTGTGATAGTCAAGCCGCTCTAACTCGAGCATATAAAGACTATATAATGGAAAATCAAAACATCTAAGTCCTTGACATGATTATGTGAGAAAGGTAATTCAAGATGCAATAACTTCTATTACATTGGTGGAGTCAAATAAATTTGACTAATATATTTACTAAACCTATTGAAAAGACGTTGTTGAATACAACTTCAAGTTTGATTATATTAAAATTCCTTAATTAGGTCCACCAATTATGGCAATCCTATCAGACACTGTGAAATAAATAGTTATGGGTTCAAAGGGTAACAACAAGTTATTGATATGTGGATGTTTCAGTACTAAAGTAAGAGATATACTAGTACTGATTGTCATAGAATAGAGGGTTAAGTTCTAATATTCTTAATGAGGTTCAATTCAAGGAACAAGTGTCTCAAATATGATAAAGACACTGAAAGAACTTCACCTATATGAACATAGAAGTGGTGCCGCTTCAATTGGGAGTTGGAGTTGCTCTCATAAATGTTCATGAATTTTGAATAGCACATGGTCATAAAAGTGCTAAGCATGTTTGAGTGGAAAGTAGGAATGAAATATTTATGTGTGTAGTGTCACCGATGTTATCACAAGGAATAACACGTTCAAGGCTATTATGCTACGTGAAATTTTGATTTCGTCTTGTGACATTGTACTAAGGTGATGTTCAAATCAAAAAATACATTACTCTATGCGTGAACATAACTTGATCTTTGTGTCCTAATTTATATTTAAACAAGTGGGGGATTGTTAAATTTTTTGTTTAAATTAAATTAATAATAAGTATTTTAAATGAAGAGATGTCTTTTAAATGAAAGGGTGTGTCCTTTTAGAGGTGTCTTTTAAATGAAAGAGTGTGTCCTTTCATTATTTAGTTTCCAACAGTTCTATTTAAACTTCAAACTACTTATTTCTAATGTAACTCTTTCAAAAAAAATTACAGAGTGTCTTTCTTTACAACATTCCCCAAAGAAATCTTTTCTTCTCCAAAAAGATCAAGTTCAGGTTCTTATTTTTCAGAACAATTTCTTCACTATTTGCTTAGTGCAGAATTTCATAGGCTTGTCATATCCACTAAAACTATTTGCATATAATCTCATAGCAATCTCGCGAGAAGAGGGAGCAAATATCATTTTTAGAAAAGCATTCCGCACGTGTTTCAAGCCTCAAATCCTGTGTTCTTTGTTCATATATCACACCTTCCTATTTGTGTTCTTCTTCATATAATTTTTGTGTTCTTGAAATATATTTTCCTACAATCACAAGCTGCAACATACAACATGCCAATAAGAAAAAATTATTTACCTTATTGTCATGACAAAATCTCTATAAATAGAGATTACATTTAAGAAGCTGAGGAGAAAGAGGGGATAGGATAAGTACATCACTCTCAAATATTTTAGTTCTTCTTTTACTCTTGATTTAGTTATTTTATGTTGAAAATAATTCTAATTTCTGCTTTTAATTAAATAGCTGAATTATTCGTCTTGAATATTTGTTCTATCTTCTTATTTAATGAAGAAGAATATTTTTGTTAGTGGTGCCAAATCTAGTATGGAGTAATTTTTTATTGTGTTAAAAAAATTAACGGATCTTGATATTTCTATGTAATAGTAAGTATTATTCGGAAATTTATGTGCATGAGCTAAAGCTTTCTATTTGCTTTTTTTCTGCTTTATAATTAGATGTTATTAGATTTATTAACATCTATCTATTTTTGTACTATATATTAATATATTACTAATTTCCTAATCGAGAAGGAAGAAGTAATATCGTTAATTGAAGTATTGATAGATTACTAATATTTATTTAGTAATATCTATCTATTTTATATTAAAATTAGTTTTACACTTATTTGTAATCGAGAGAGGCGGATAGTGTAATAATTAGTTATAACAAGTAAGGTAACCAAAAGAAACTTACTTTTAAGAGCATGTTTTAGTCCAAGTACATATTTTTTATTTTTTAATATTATTATTTTGATGATTAAATTATATAATCGAGAGGAGTACATTTAATTGTTCAACTTCAATAATAATATATAAATATAATCGTGAGAGGTACCTATACTTTTATGAGAAATAAAAATTAAGGAATAAAAAATTTACTTTATAATAGAAATATCAAGTGAAGTCTGGATCCCAACACCTTTTAACATATTGTGAAAAATAAAAATATTTTCTCTATTTACAAGTTATTAATTAGTTAATTCACCACTCAACTCTTTCTAATTTTCTCAAATAGTACTTAAAACAAGAAATATATGTAGAATAGATAAATCAGTCTTTGTGGGTTTGATATTTTTCTATACTGCTATTTGACAAAGTACAAGTTAAAATATATATACGCCAGTGACTCGTCACTCAGTTCTCAGTTACCAACATGTAGTGTATTCAACTGTCCCCTTATAGAACTTAAGATTTGGCTAGGGATCTTTTGTCTAATAGTGGTATTAGTCTCTTCGTGGGCTCAACCTATTAATAGAGGTTAATAGACAAGTCTTAGTAGCATAGATAACAAATTGAATGTACAGTGTTAAACCAGTAAAGGGATAGATCTATGAAACTTTTTGCAACCTCAAAGTTAGAAACCCGCCTGAATTCCTTCATTCAGGACAGATGGAAGCAGGTTATGGATCTGTTCAAGCTCTTTGTTTGGTTTCTGAATGATAAGTGGTATTGTACCACTATTCTGCCCATGGTAACCAATGTTCCCATTCCTTTGGAATATCGCTTGTAAAGCATCCCAGGTAGTTCTCTAAGCACCGGTTAACCACCTCCCTCACTGTTAGCATGAGATTCCACTTATTCTATGTCATTTTAAGTCTTAGGTAGTTTTTCCTCCCGCAGTTCTTTTCTTGGTCTGATAGTCTTGTTAACGCTTTCTAATCTACTTTCTATCTTATACACATCTTTCTTGCCTTTTCTTCCTCGTCCAGTGACGAATTTGCTTCCTCTTTCAGTAAGTCTTCTTCTTTAGTAAGAAGAGTACTGCCTAAAGCAATGTGAGTTAAAGTGTTTATATGGGAACCGGCTGTAAACTCATTTTCTGGTGTAGATCCCCTTCCTTATGAATCAGTTCCCCGGAGGAATGAGTGCTCCTAATGTCTTTTCTCCCTTTCGGTCGAGTGAATCACGTGCGTTCAAGTTAAAGTTAAAGAAGAGATAGTAACTCGACCTTAGGCAGAGGTTTTCAAACCATTCCATTGGGAGTTCCATCATTCAGACGGACAAGACAGATGGCGAGGCAAGAAGCCCCACAAATGCAATTCAATAGGGAAGTGCGCTTTCCACCTAAGCTGGTGACTTTCCTTATCCATTCATTGCGTCTTGAGCCACACCGTCCTCTAGCCCTTCCCCCTTTTCATAAGTAAATTCTCCTTCTAGTCTTTGACTACCCGATTCATTAGCCTACAAAAGGTTGTTGGCGCCAAAGGGCATGACAAGGAAGTCATAAGCTCTATACCATACCTCGTGAGAGAAGTCATCTTTGATTCATCCCCCTCTACAATCTTGACTTCCCATCCGATCGGAGATCCTATTTTCTTTAGTAAAGAGCCTTGCTAGCGGATCAAAAGAGTGGGCGATAAGCAGAATGGAATAGTAGTTCCAAAAGGTCGCCTTATTGACTGCTAGGGAGTCTACCCACATTCGAAGAGTGCCCTGCTCTACGAAAGGAAAACGGGCTCGGGCGACAGATCAATAGTCGACTCAGGGTGGGTAGCAGTGGAGTCAAGAAGCCTGTCAAGAACAAAAGTTAGTTCGTTGCGTCTAAGACTTTTCTTCCTTCCTTCTCCAGGTTAGCTAGGTGATACGCCCTGAATCGTCCACCAAAGATGTCGCTAGATGGGGGTATCAGTTGAAGCCTAACTCTTTTTTCTGCCTTGGTCTAGCCTCCTTTTGTAAAGTTCGGAAGGATAGAAGCTTTCATGGCTCCTTCCGGAAAGGGATCGGAATGTGAGCGAATTTGAAGACTTTCATCGAAGTCACTTTCGAACTGGCAAGACTCACAACCTCTTTCTTTATGGAAGGAAGGAAGATAGGTCTAAGCTCGACCGGAAAGAAGATTCGCTCGCCCGAGACTCGACCCCCGATTTCCCATACTATTGAAACTAACAAGAAAAGGACTTGCAAGGTCTTGCTTATCGACAATCCCACTAAGGCACCTACCCATACCTATAAGCCAAGCAACTAATAAGAAAATGAAAGGTACCTTTGTAGTAGAGCTCAACGCTTAGAAGTTAAGAAGTCAAGCACCTTCTATTGGGGAACTAAGCCTAGCTTGCTCTACTTGAGAAATGAATAACTCAACCCCTTGCTTGCTACTATTTGTGATGAGCAAGAGCTTGGGCTACGTCAAGTTAAGCCATTGCGCGCTAGCAGTTACTCTTCAGAAATATGGAACTCCAAGCCGATCAACAGGCCCAAGGAGAGTGAAAGGACTTCTTGCTTCGTCAGATGCTTTCCCGAACAAATTTGTTAGCGCTTCACTGATTAGTGAATACTATATCTAACTACTGAACCTAGTGGCTTATCTCGTTTTAGTGACTTACCGTACAAGGAACTACAGAAACTTCCATTACAACTCCATCCATCGGCAAATATCATGTTCACGTAGAAGCTCCTCTTTCATCTGCAGGTATAGACTTCTTTGGATCTTATCCGCTTCAGAGGTTAATCAATAGGGAAATCCGTATTTTTTTTATCTTCCTCTAAAAAATTCTTTTTCATGGGAATCTTCTATTCAAAAGGATCTTACTCAATTCAATAGAAACTTAACTTCTACCCCACTTTTTTTCTTTTCAGGCTAAATTGTTGGGAAGGACTTTTAATAGGGATTCAAGCTTGTGAAATGATTTATAATTCATACTGAAGAGTCAAACTTAACTGGATTTTGACACAGGTGTGAAGCAAGTCTATGCGGAAAGTATAGGAAAAAGCTCTATACAATACGCGAGTTATTGGTGGAATACGAGTAAGGACTTTGTTTTCCAAAGTCCCTTGCTTGAAGGACTATCGCACTTTCAGTGGTACTGAGACTATCCCTACCACTACCCTTTATCAAGCTGGTTTACAAGAGTTCTGGCTTTTCCAACCGGACAAACTTCTAGGGAATAAAATTTCTTTCCCCTATTATATTTATATGCGATCCTAACCTTGCTACTCTTACTTCCACTAGCAAGAGAACTTCTACTCGTAACATACCCCTAGGGATGTAATCTTACTTCTTGAAGCAAGCTAATTTAACTGCCAAAGGAGCAGGGAAACTCGAGTTAGACGAGAGGTAGGGATGTAATTTCAAAGAAGCTCGACCAGACCCAAAAATCGGATATAAGACAGGCCCCACTGTGATACCTCATGCAAGTTATAGTTAATGACCTGAAAAAGTCACTACTTCTTGCTATCGAGCGTGCCTTAGCCTTAGTTTACAAGGAAGCTTTGTCGTACTTAGAAAAGGATGGTTCTAAAGTAGGTGTCAAGTGGAGAAAAGGCGGAGAATTTTTGAATTCAAAAAAAGAAAGGCATTGCCCAATACATTTATTCTATACAATAGGAATTCTAAGTCGTAAAAGGCAATGTGAATTCCAACGACTCCTCTCACTCTCAGGGATGGATTGAACAACAGCTGTTAGGGAAGGATCTCTATCATTGGTTCATCAGAAGCCATCAAGCACGAAAGCAGCAAGAAGTGTGCTAGTGAGTCCCAAGCGAAGGAAAGAAGGACATGAGAGGCATAGAGAGGACTCAAGGATAAGATACAACTCAGACCCCAGTAAATTTGATCTTCATTGGCCTTGATGTCCGCAGATCGATTATTCTCCTTTGAAGGTGAAGCCCGTTTGAAGGCAAATCATGGTATCCAGGATTGGACATCGAAAGGGAAGGCGAGATTTCAAAGTCTATTATGGAAGCGGGACCCTACAGGTAGTGATACCCCGATCTCATGGATGAAGGCTAACATTTTATATTAGAATAGAGGGATGTGTAGATTAATTCAACTTTTCACTTTGCCATCTAGAGATAGTTTGCCCTAAGTTAGGATACGGAGTTGGAAGAGAATGTCAGTATATTAGTTCATCTTCATCAAAGGCGAAGATCTCCATAAATTCGATTATTTTGCCTCTCTTTGCTTCTGAGGCAATTTCAAGTTTAAGCCGATCCTCGAGGTCAAGTAAAAGGTCACTCCTCATCTCGATCTTATTAAAGGAGGAAGTAAACAGATCAAGGTTTCTACGTACTTCCATTATAGAGGGTGCGGGAAGAGGGAGCGGTGGGGAGGCCAGCTCCACTGGTTGGTTGCCGAAAATGACCCCTCGCCTTGGTCTCCAAATAAGTTTTTATAATAGTAAAAACTGAAAACCACGAATAAGTTGGAGATGAGTTGGGATCCTTTAAGGCGGGGGCACGGGGTTATGGTTTTGTTACTTTATGTTTCGGAGTCAATTGATCTTCGATCAAGTCCTAACTAGAAATATCTTAAGAGAAGAAGAAAAATCATTTGGATTCGAGGCAAAACCCCTCTCTTTAGAGTCAAGTGGCCCAAGGGCCACCTCTCCGCCTTTACAAAGTTCTTCTGCTCTAATCTCCAAAATAGAAGGTCAGCTGACTGAGGAGTTAGTATTGATTCATGCAAAGATGCTCTTTTGAAGCTGGAGTAAGGAATTGTCCACCTCATCACCTCGAAGAGCAGTGGCTCTGTTATTTTCCACGCCTACTTAGATAGACTCCAAAATGACGCTCAATAGAAAGAAAGAGAAATCAACCATATGCTTAACTCATGCCCCAGGAATCCCTAGACACAGAGACAGAATACGAGCTAATCTTTTACTAGAGGGAAAGCTGGCGAAAAGCATAGAGTGTGCGTGCTACGCTCTCACCCTCCTTCCATCCGCAAAGCTGAGGCGAGAGAAAAAGCGTAATTCCCCGGTGTCGTAGGTTACCTTTCTATCTTCCTCCCTCGTGACATTCCCAAAGTGATTTCTATCCTTTTCTTGCTTTCTTCTTGTCTTGAATTTATATAGAATTTATATCAGGTATAGTTGGTTAGGATGAAGCGTTAGTAGATATAGCAAGTGTGCCGGGGATGTGGCTCGGGTATAGTAGGTCTGTATGCCTAGCATGAAAGAGCCTTCCCTGGTAGAAGCACTATATCTTAGTATAGCATACGATCTGGGTTGGTTCTCTCTCGACTTTGGATCTTAGCACCCAAAAAGTCTGTCTGTACAAATGATCTAGGCCTGTATTCGGAGTTTCCTTGGGGTTGGTAAGGCAAAATAAGGCCACCCTAGCCCTTTGAGTGCTCTACCTTAGGCCATCGACATCATACGCTCTACTGAAATAGATTTCGCAGAAAACTAGCTATATCCGATCTTGGTTGGCATTTCACCCCTAGCCACAAGTCATCCCCGTATTTTTCCACATACGTGGGTTCGGTCCTCTAAGGCCTATTAGAGCTCTCTTCAACCTGCTCATGGCTAGATCGATCGGTTTTGGGTCAAATAGGAAGAACTAGAAGATTCCACCTCTGTAAAGCGCCTACACCTAATGGCTTAAGCCGATGTTCCCATTTCCTCGCTGACCCATCATGCAAAAAGTATACCGTTAGAGTGAGTGTGCTTTACATAAAGTAAAGGCATCAAGCTCTGCTCCTTTGAATGATTGTTCGCATCGAATCTCAGGTTCTCTATTGCACTCCCTAAATAGGGTTCTTTTCATCTTTCCCTCACAGTACTTGTACGCTATCGGTCATTCAAGAATATTTAGGCTTAGAGGGTGGTCCCTCTTTCTCGCGTAAAAGCGATCAAAATTCCAACATGCCGCGTTTTACTAGAAAGGATCGAACCATGGGAATGAATCTACAGGGCTATCACCTTATTTGGCCAGATCTTCCAATCTTTTCACAATTACAGTTCACTGCGCCCGCTCCTTTAAAGGGCGGCGGCTTGAAAGCTTACCTTATTATTAGAGAAAGGTTTGGAATGAAGTAGCTCGCCTAAAATGAGAGGAACCCTAACCAACGTTTTGGATTTTAGAGTTTTTTCCCCAACCTAGGTTAGGGGGTTGTTAGACCATAGCTTGCTTCTAAAAAATGTTTCTAGGCTAGCGCGGCTCACTTCGCTCTTCAAGGTCCGCCCTCCTTACTCAACCTCAACATCTATAAAAAATCCCTTTCTCCTTTTCTAAATAAGGTAAGCTTTGAAGCCGTAGGTTTCTGGTTTTTCCATCATCCAATCCACAACAAATCGAATGAAACCTGGCGAAAAAAAAAGTGAACACTTTGCTGAAGAACGAAGTAGCTCGCCTAAAAGGAAAGGAACGAAGCTTTGTGTTTGTTTTTCTTCAAACCCCCAATCCGCTCTCGCTCGCCGCTACTAACGGGGTCTCAGTTGATTTCCCTTCCTTTAGCTACTAAGATGTTTCAGTTTGCTAAGTTTGAAAAGTCCAAAGAGTGCAGACTAGCCACAGAGCTTGGATACGGTTTCCCGATCAAAGATCCATGGATCACAGACGGTATCTCCCCATGGACTTTTGCCTCTGAAAGCGTACTTCCTTCTTAATGCCCGGGCATCCATCCAATGTATTCTTTTCGATATTGTACCCTATGTAGGCTTGCAAAGCATAGGCGTCACAAGTGGTACACTGAACACCAACCCAATCTCGATGAAAAAAAGGAAAAGCAAGTACATCTTTAACGGCCTCTATTCCTAACGTGAACGGATGCTTTCTTGGAACTAATTCATAGTTTCCATTAGTAAGACTTCACACACTATATAAACAAATAGTTGAAGCGTGCGATAGAAAGCAGAAAAATGAATTGATTGACTATTGAGTGCAAGCCCGTAAATAGATGACTATGGGTAGTTCAGATGCGCTTAAAGTCAACTACAACTAGATGTCATGCCGATCTTGCCACCAACTTTGACTTTGACTGTGAAAAGCTCCAAATAGGCACACAGTAGTTTAGAGTAGAAGGAGTGAAACTTGACTGTAAGGAAAGGAGCTCTAAGTTGGAATTCAATAATGAGAGAAATGGTCATCTGTGCTCCACAGCTACTGGTGTCATCACCCTGCAAAGAGGTGGAACCAACCAAGACTGACCATTAGCCCCATTTTGTAGACGGGTTGGGACCGGCCTTCTATCCCGGTGAAAAATGTTCCACTGATTAGGCGAGAACAGGCTTCGAACCTGCAATCTTCAGGTCATGAGCCTGATGAGTTGACCAATTCCTCTACCCCGCTTCTTCCCCTTCTCTTTCGAACTCCAAAAACCAAGGTTCGACTTGCATGTGTTAAGCATATAGTCTGAGTAGCATGATGTTCACTTCTTAGCTCTTAGGCCACTACCTAAAAGTAAGCTTTTCGCTCTTTTCCTCTTACTTAGATGGAGGAGATAGTAAGAACGACTTTCTATGCAATGATTTCTTCTTCTCTTATGATTTATCAAGTTACAGGAGGGAGACCAAGAGAGTAGATTGGCTGGTTTTTCTAGTCAAGTATAGTTGATAATCCCATTTTCTAATATGAATTTGAATAGATTCTCTTTATTATTATAAATATAGATTTTTTATCTTCCACCTTATCTCTACAGCTTTGGGCGACCCCTTCCCTTTCCTCTTTTTTTCGTTTCAAGCATGGACCTTAACTTACCGAACTGGCTTAGTAAAGTAGAAATCATTAGCTGTCAACTGTTCATAGTCAGCAGTGGAAGAGGGCGTAGCTTTGATTGCTCAAGTTTCCCTCTCATGGTTGAATGTGAAAAAGAATTTCTTTTGTTTAGAAATAGTCTTATAAGGATGATGCTTCCCCTGTGCCTTATCAATAATTAATAAGGAAGACCGGGCTAAAGGTAACTACTTTTTGCTCACCCGGTGAAAGGCATAGTAGGTAAAAAGGCTATTGGTTGCTTTACTTCCTTACCTAGGGTAGGTTGAAAAAGCTGCTAAGAAGAATAGTTTTCTTTTCTCTTGCGACCTTCCACGCCAAGGAGGGTTGAAGGGACCGATCCCAATAGCCTTTCACGAGGTGCGTAGCATTCTTTATAGCCATTACAAAAGCTCCCGAAGAGAAAGAGGTCTTTGTTGCTTGACTGCGTGAACCAGGTCCAGGTCTTGCTTTTGGAATTCCCGTTGCTGACGTCCCATCGAGTTAGCTAGTTAAGGGTGAAAGGTATGACGGAATGAATAGCAGGCAAAGTCTTTGCTAGGAATTTTGGGTAACTTTCTGTATTCCTTAAGGTTACAGGTGAGGCTTACTTCCTGCGGTAGCCCCTTGGACCTTAGTCTCTTAAGGGTTGGGTTCTAGTAGCAGGCTCTTGGGTCGTCCGGACCCATATCTGGTAAAAGTGGTGGCCTGGTTGTCCCCACACCCCCTTATCATAGGTGTCTGTGGGAGAAGTTTGTGCTAGCGTTTTGGCGCTCGCCTTATGGTTAACAGTCCTCTTTCACCGAGATTTTAAAAAGATTTTTTCCTGCATCAGAATAAGACCCACTATACTAGATTTATCCAATTCAGGTGCAGATGGGGATTCACTAATAGATTCTACAGATTCGGATTTGGATGCCCCTGCGCATAAACATATGGATAGGGATGCCGATTCAGATGCGGCTAGAATCATTTGAGTGATTCATAAACCCTCGTCGGGATAAACAAGCAAGGGTTTCATCCTCTACTTACCGTACCAAGGCCTGATATAAGGGTAAGCCAATAGCGAATAACCTTTTCTTCCCTGCCTCCTCGACCTTCATTCCCATCCTGCAGCCAAAGTGATAGCGGCTGTAGCATCCATCGGTAATGTGTGGAAGAGGGTAAGATTTCTATGTGGATAGGATGTATCAACACCTTTTACATCTTTTCATTTGAAAGGAAATATATAAGAATAATATAGTGTTGGGTCCTGAGGACCAGGATGGCCGAGGATCAAAACCTAAATCAGGGGTTGATCATCGAAGCCTGGGCAATAACGATTAAGGAATTTGAGTGCTGATGTAGCTAAAAGCCACCTTCATAGTTAATTCATTAGGGTTGTCACCTTCTACTCGGAAAAGTATCCACCCTTTTCTTTATCTGTCAAGCCTCACTGCTATGGGACTTCCTAAAGAAAACTGCAATCGCAGTTTATCAACCACTCACAAGACCACCGAGATCTTCGACTTAGCTCCCAAAGGTAATCCACCCGGCCCTTTCCCAACTTATACAAGGAGAGCGGAAGATAACGAAAGGGAGACAGGATCCTATCAGCTGCCCTAGCGAACGAAGAATAGTCTTCTTATCGAGATGAGCATGAGTGGTCAAGCCCTGCAATGAGATCATGTGCCCTAACCTAAGCCTGGTGTTATGTGTTTCGATCCTTCTAGTGAGAGATTGTGATCATCGCAGTGACCGCAAGCTAGCAACAATGAAAGAATGAGCGAGAGCAGCTCTAACCGCTTTAAGCATTAAGCAAGAGCCTACCTCTACCCGAAAGCAGCGGCGAGGCGGACATTGAGCAGAAAGGCTGGCTACCTTACAGGGTCGCTTGTCTAGTTCATCGGTACTAGGCTATGAGAGGCTCTTAATAGGGTCCAATGTAAATCAAGCCTTGCGAATGATGGTGGATCCATACGGGTAGACGTAGGCCATGCAACCATAACAAAGACAAGACAATTACAAGGAGGACGTACGTGTTCTCGGGCGAGTGCAGACTCGGTTAGTATACAAGATCATCAACATAGTAATAGGATGCATCTGCTGAAGCCAAGACTCATGTAACAACAAGCTGGACTGAACCTCAGCCATAGTTGGTTTTGATCGTTGAAGCTTCGCCGTAGTGACAAAGCTTTCATACTCCGAAGGCAGGCCAGCAAGAAGGAATGTAAACATATCAGATTGGGACACTGGTGCATTGATAGATGCTAAAGAGTCACAACTGTTCTTGAATGTACGAAGGTTAGCCGCCATAAACTGATTTCCTTTCTTCTCTCTTTCACTATCATGTTCCTCACTAACCCGAAAGGCTTTCTTTAGACCATACTTTGGGGAGGGGATCTTTGAACCTTGTTTGAGCTCCTCTTCCCCTTTCTAGACAAGAAAAGAGAAGGGGAACTCCTTTCTTTTCATTTTCACTTACATACGCGAATCTAGGTCCAGCCTCGCTTGCATTCAGTTATCAAGGGGGATGTCTACTCTTTCGTTTACATACGCAAGCTCCCGATTAGTCGCAATTGCACTTCTGTACAATATCCAACGCATATTAAAGCACTTACCGGCCAAGCATCAACAGAGTAGCCTGCGGATTGGTGCCCGGTGACATGGTGGCGCTCAAGTGGTGGTTGACGAAATATCTAATCCTCGTTTTCCCTATCTGGTGTGGTCTTCCGCTGCCCCTTTCCGCTTTAGGAAATAACACGCTCTGAAGCAAGCCCGGCGAAGCCAAGAGGCCGCTATATAAAGGGTTCCAGACGATGAAGTAGCTTCAAATGCAAAAGAAAGATGAAAGGGGCCTAGAGACCTCTAGCAAAAGAGAAGGGAAAAGGCCAATTTGCACCACCATCTTCGGTGATCTAGATTTCATGATATCTAGTGAGAGGTTTAAGTGTCTCGGGTGAAATTGATTCTGAACTTAGAGGTAAGGAACTTCAATACTAGAATACTTATGGGGTTTGTGTCCTCCAGTCCTCACAAGCTTCTTGTTTCACTGAGGATGACTAGGAAAGCTTTGATAGCGACTAATATATGAATTCACTGGTCCGATGGTCGAAGAAGACAAGCTGAAAGAGAAGTTGAGGAGTTTGTCTGGAACTTTCCAAAGTGGGCGTCGAGTATCTCTTTGTGTTTCGTTGTCTTTAGTCGGGTCATGCCCCTTTGGGCTGCTTTATTTTTCTGATTTTGATTCAGTGGTCCTTTTATTTTTCTTTGTACATGTTGTGGATTTAGTTTCTTATTTATATATTTCATGGCCTTTTGGACATTTTGATTAAAAAGAAGATGAAGAAAGAAAGGAATTTGATGAAAATATATATACGGATATGGTGGCTGCAGAATCACGTGGAGTAAAATGAAAGTAGGGCAACTAAGTGAAATGATAAAAATAACCTCTATTAATTGAATTTTTTGCATTTAGCACGAATGATTCTCTACTCTTTACCCATGCTTCTATAATTGTCGAGGAGAGAAGCAAGCTACCTTTCTTTGATCCTCTTTCTCGGGAAGAGAAGAGAATGAAAATGAACCATAAATGATAGTTGTAATTATTTTTTATTCGGGAATTTTATGTGATGGAGTGAACTCTCTATCGTGTTATATTTTTTATTACTCTTTTATTGTACTGGAGTGATTCGAGAAGAACGACTATATAGCACAATTCCAATAACCCAAAAGTAAAAAATAAGTAAATTTAATCCCCAAAAAAATTAATTGGGAAAAGGGTTACCAATGATAGGAACGAAGTTGCTGGAGCTGGAAGACGTCATGAATTTAGGATGGAATGACAGAGATTGCCAGAACAAAGAGAAAAATTCCAAAAAGAGAATTGTAGAAAATGAAAGAAAGTACAACGCCAACAAAGCAACAACTTGTACCAAGATTTGTCGAATTATTTGTAGAAATTGTCAGGTGTTGTGTGTATTAGGCTAATGTATTAGGTTGTTGAAAGTTGGTGTTTCGAGCTCGCGGTGTCCATATTTGAAACTCAGCCTCGTTTATAAATATTTGGCGAAATCTATCAACGATCTCCTAAAGTTGGCACCAACTTTTACTTAGACACTTCAACTGAGCCTTGTTCATTTTAAACACCTCAAGTAGGGCCCTACTGTGTCATTTTGACACATTTTGCTGACTTGGCACAAAACGTGTTACTCGCTTTCCTTACGCGCGTTAAATAAATTTCAAATAATATTTTCTTTTTTTGGGCAAAAAAATCATTATCACTCTTTCATTATCTTTTAATATTAATTAAATTTAAAAAATAAAAAAAATCATGTTTGAAAGTTGTCTTCTTTGGCAGCTACTGCTTTTCGACCTCTTTCTTTTTTCTTTTTTTTTTTAAAAAAATTACTTAAAAATAATTTGTGAGATAAATATTTCTTAAAAATCATCATTTTTTTTATTTTTTTCAGATATAAAAAATATCATTACTATTAGTTCGCCGAAAAACATGGAGAACCCGCCGTCAATACCACCATCGCTATTGATATTATTATCTTTATTTTTTATTTTTTATTTTCAAATCTCAAAATTACCATTATCATCATCATCTTCTTCACCCTTTTCTTTAAATCTAATAATTGCAACATTATTACCTTGTTCGTCGGAATAAATAAAATTTACAATCACTTTTTTTCTTTCTCTCTTATGCACCCGTCTTTTACTACAAAATAAATAAACTTTTAACTACAAAATAATCAAAAAAAAAAAAAGAAGAAGAAGAAGAAGAGAAAAATGAATGTTTAAAACCATTACAGAAGCAGAAAAGTGAGATAGGTGATAATGGATGGTGAATATTTTTAAGAAGATCGAATCTATAATTTAAAATTAAAAGAACATTAAATCTACAGTAAAAAGAAAGAATCAAAATTAAAAAAAAAAGTAAGAAAGTGGGTGGGGGGGTGGGGGGAATGGTCAGCGTCGAGAAAGTGGGATGGAAGGAGGAAGAAGAGGTGGGGGTAGCTATAGTGGAGTTTAAGAAATAGAAATTTTAATTTATTTTTCTTTTGCTGAAAATTAGATTTTCTTTTTTTTCCTTTATAAATTTATTTTTAAATTATTATTTTACACCCAAATGTCATGTATCCTCTTTTAATTAGTCATTATGCCATGTTGTATGCGAGTGTATCACACACACTTTGTAAATGTAGCTGATTGTCAAAAAAGAGTCAAAGTGACACAACGGAACCCTACATGAGATGTTTAAAATGAACAAAGCTCAGTTGAGGTGTCTATGTAAAAGTTGGTGTCAACCTTAGGGGGCCGTCGATGGGTTCCCTTTATATTTTAGTTACTGATTTTACTATTCATTTTTCAATTTGACAGTTATAAATTATTATTATTATTGGTATTTCTTTTGTCTCAGTTTGTGTAGCACAATTATAATTTTGAGATTCAAACTTCTAAACTTTGACTGTGAATTTGAACATAAAAGCTTTAAATTTTTTGAAATTAAATTTATACATTTGAAAAATATGTAAAAAGTACTATGAATCACAATAATTAATAACTCCAAATATTTAGAAGCCATATAAAAAAAAATTAATCAAAAAAAACTTGGTTGACTCTCGAAATTTCAATGATTTCATGTAAATAGGGACAGAGAAAGTACATAATTTGAAGAAATATTTTATTCACCGTCCATTGAAATACAATTTATTTTAGGAAAAAGTACATGCATGCCCTATAGATGCAAACTATTTACAATCAAATACCCCCTTACAAAAAATACCCCCTAACTAATTATAGAAAATGCCCCCTTCCCTTGTAGCTTTAGTAGTTATTTAGGTCCTTTTTCATTCATTTTTTTTTTATTTCTCTACTATCTTTTTTTTTTTATGTTTCTTTGTTCATTTTATATTTTTCTCAAATTATATTATTTTTATTTTCTTTTTACACCCTAATCTGATTCATCTTCAGTTTTAACTCTCTCTTTTTTCTCTTTTTTGGTTATTTACTTTTTATTTCTCTGCTTCTTCTTAATTTTTTCCTTTTCTACTCCCCTTTGTTTCTCTTTTTTTTTTATATATATATTTTTTCCTCTTTTATTATTCATTTATTTTGTTCACAAATCATGTTATTTTTTATTTTCTTCTTTCACCATAATTAATTTTGGCTCCTTTCTTTTTGTGTTTTTTTTCTCTTTATTTTTTAATTTTTCATTTCTTGTTCCTTTTCTAATTTTATTTTTTCTTCCATAATCTATTTTTATTCATAACTTTTGTGCTTCTTTTTTTATTCTTTTTTCTATATAACAACAAAATATAACCGATATAGTAAACGTTCACTCCCTTTTTCTCATTTATTTCTTTATTCTTTAATTTTTTTAATTTTTTTTTATTCATTTATCTATTTTTCTCAAATCATATTATACTTTTTTTTTACCATAATCTAATTTCATACTTAATTTTAGCTTTTTATTTTATTTTTCTATTTTATTTTATTTATTTCTTATATTTTTTTTTATTTAATTCTTTTTTCTTTTATTTATTTTCACAATTTAATTTCATTTACACTCATTGAGATCTGCTTCAGTCCTTCAGTCTGATACTTTCCAGTCCTCCATGATACCATCACAATATATCTATATGATGACATAGTATCATGGAGAATTATTCCAATGCTTCGTTGAGATACTCCTTAGTATACCATAACAGTATATCTAGATACTAGCATAGTATCATGAAGGACTGCTTCAATCCTTCAACAAGATACTCCTCAGTATATCATCACATATATTTATATACTGACATTGTATCATGGAGGACTATTTCAGTCCTTCAATAAGACACTATTCAATCCTCCATGATACCATCCCAATATATCTATATACTGACATGATATTATCCCTCAATGAGACACTTCTCAATCCTGCTTGATACCATCACAATATATCGATATACTATGATGGTATCATAGAAGACTGTTTCAATCCTTCAATGAGACACTCTTAGTATACCACCACAATATATCTATATACTGGAATGATATCATCCATCAATGAGATAGTCTTCAATGATACCATCACAATATATCTATATATTGGTCTGGTATCATGGATAACTATTTTAGTTCTTCAATGAGTCACTACTCAGTATACCATCAAAATATATTTATATACTAGCATGGTATCGTTCAGGATTACTTCAGTCCTCAATAAGACACTTCTCAATCATTTATGATACAATCACAGTATATTTATATACTATCATAGTATCATTTAAGTTTGCTTCATGCCTCAATGATACCATCACAGTGTATATATATACTATCGTGGTATCATTGATGTTTGCTTCAGTTCTTAGTGGGACCTTTATGATACCATCATAGTATATCTATATACTGACATAGTATTATAAAAGACTATTTCAGTCCTTCAATGAGACACTCCTTAGTATACCATCACAATATATCTATATACTGGAATGATATCATTCATCAATGACACAATCCTCAGTCCTCTATGATACCATCACAATATATCTATATATTGGCATAGTATCATGGATAACTGTTTTAGTCTTTCAATGAGACACTACTCAGTATACTCTCACGGTATATCTATATAATGGCATGGTATCGTGGATGACTACTCCAATCCTTCAATAAGACACTTCTCAGTCCTTCATGATACCATCACAGTACATTCATATACTATCATAGTATCATTGAGGTTTGCTTCAAGCCTCAATGATATCATCATTGTATATCTATATATTGTCGTGGTATCATGAAGGATAAAAAAAGATAATCTAAAAATAATTAGATAATATTTGTTTCTTTATATTTCATTTTATCTTTAAAAAGCGATTGATAAAAGAAAAAGATAATCTAACAAAATTAAAAAATTAAGAATACAAAATAATAAAGGAGCCAATAAGAGAAAATAATTTTTTTATAAAAATATATTTTTTATTAATTTATATTTAATAAATAAGTTAGTGACTTTAATATTTTTCTTAATTATTTATTATTGTAATCTAATTATCTAATTTTTCTATTTGTATTAGTTTAAAAATACTTAGCTAATATTAAAATTGGCTATTAGCAAAATTAGTTTATGAATATTTCCAAACATTAATTATTTGTTCCACATAAAAGTTAAAATCTTAGCCAAATTAAAAAAAAAAGTTTCCTATTGAATTGCTCAAGCCCCAATGTTTGATCAAAAAGGGAAAAAGTTGAAATATTTAGCCAAGTTTTGTAAAAAAATATAAAAACAAAAAGAGTTAAAATAAAATAAATACAATAGCTATTATTTTCATTTAAGAAAGAAGAGGAAAAGGGAGAAAGGGACCCACCACGTGGAAGAAGGGAAAGAAACTTCTCAAGGAGAAAAGTGGACCCACTTCGGCATCAAATTCGCCGGAAATTTGGTGCTACAACCAATGGGGGCATGTTGAGTAATTACTTTTAGTCGATTGTGTAGTGTTGGTTATTAATTACTGCCGATTGAATATTTTTGGATTTAATATGAAAAGGGGTATTTTGGTATAATTAGTTTAATTTTAGGTCTATTTTGTGTACTTTTCTCTTTATATTATGGCGAGATCATAGTTAGGTATATGTTGTGTGGGTGCAGTCAAATCCTAATATTTATTTTTATTTCTCTTATTATCAAAAAATGCTTGAGGTCAATAATAAAACTCATAGGAGTAACCACAAAAGGGAAAATAGCATTCTTGACTCAATGATAAAACACTAAAATAACACCTTCCTCGTTGGGACTCATCCTAGCTAGCAAAGAATTTTTTACATTTTGTTGAATGTTTTATTTGCTTTTTCTAAGCATTTTTCAATCGCGCTAATAAGGTGTCTTTTCTTATTCATAACGAACACAACCCTCTATCTTTTTTTGCTTAAATATTCAGTTTTGTTGCGAGAGCCAACAGTATTCGAATTACTCATGATGTGCGCGCATTCCACACATTACATATTTCACCCTTAAACTTAGCGCAAATTCCTATTCTTGGCCACTAGGTCTTCCCCTTTGGGACAACTATTGAAAGAATTGAATTACAATTGAACAAAAAAAATTATTCTAAAATGTGGTAGCGAAACAATATGGTAGAGCAATAGTAAAAATATCTAAGACAACGGTACAAGTTGCTTAATTGGAAATCATAGAATTTCATATAATATATGAGAACAAGTTTTCCACAATTACTAAAATGCAACATGCAATGTACTTTCAAAAATCAGAGGTTGCTGCTTAAAATCCAAATTTATCTTCTAAACCTGACCATTTGAATGTTCTATTTTCAGGCAGCAAGGATAAACAGTATCAGTAGAAAGCTCGTCATTTAAGAAATTAACACTCATCAGTCATCATGGTTGCAACTCAATATGATTGGTAGTAATGAAGCAATTGCTAGTTAGGGCTACAAAAGTCTTTACAACTCAATAACAAAAGTATATACAAATTTTATATCAAAGCTTTAACCATACTTGCTGAAGTTGTACAACCAAAATTGTTACCCCCACCCCTCCCATACAGATGGAACACTAAGAAGTGAAGGCATATAGAAAGGTACAAGTGTAGTTGAGGTTATAAGTCATGACCAAACATGTCCTCCATCCGACTTCTTCTGTTTCTTCTTCCTCTTCTTTTCTTGTTTCGTATCCGCCCTTGCTTCAATACGCTTCGTATTGTGTGATCGTATCTCCAATAATTTAGTCTTTGCATCTCGAAATACAGCATCCGACCGCAAAGACAGCAATTGCTGAGGACAACAGAAATAGTCTATTCACATCCTTCTGAACTTGGAAAAGAAGCTGACAAATTCAAAATCACAAAAGACCTACCTTGAGATGATCCATTGCAGCAAGGTTGAAACCGAGTGTATCTTTGCATTCCTGTGATAGTCAGATGTGAATTCATGTCAAAAATAGAATCCCCTACGAGAGTGGTTCTGCGTTTACAAGCTTAATTTATACAAACGATAATAGAATGGGGTGAGGTGTGCAGGTAGTGAAAGTCATGGACATGGTTGAACAGTTTCAAATTTCAGAAAAGAAGAAAACAAGGAACATCTTCAACTTTGCTAAAATCTCTCAAAATAGTCGTAGCAAATGTGCTCATCAAACTTACTTCGACCCTTGCATGAAGAATGTCTTTTAGGAGGGTCAAGAGGGGTCTGGCAGATACAGTAGAAACCAATTGGTGATGATGAAGTTGCAATAGCACTGTTTCTATCCTACAAACAAGCTCCACCTGCAAGAACAGCAGAAGGATAACTACTGTAAAATTCAAGATTGGACATAGCTTGTAAACAGCACAAGACACGAACTTCATTCAAGCAAAGCATACTTTGTACAATAACAAGTCCAAAGACATAATACTACCTAGTTGATGTTAACGTGCAAAAATTTGCTGATTGCTGCTTACTTTACTTTATACGAAAAACAGAAAAAGAAAATTGTTGATTGCTACTGAAATTACGGATTCTCCGCTCTTTTGGAGATTGACCATAATGTGAGAAGATTCTATTCAATTACTTTGTTTTCAAAAGCTCAAGCACAATATTTGTGTTTTATAATATAAATAGAAGCAACAAACTTTACATCTCCTTGAAAGAAAATATTAACCTTATCGGGTATAGAGGCCCAACTCTTCAGGTACGACAAGAGCTCCAAAGCGTCAGAAAAGGGTAAAGCCTGCAAGGATTATTTAATATAATAATCATATATATAAGACAAAATCACTGGGTATGTTGTTGTATAAGACAATCAAAATTGACAGGATACACCATTTAAACTCAATTGAAAAGACAAGTTCAAAGAGATACCAAATGTTAATATCATAATATGTGTAAAGCTTGGAATCCCTCATCTCAACCATTAGAGCAAGAAAAAACGAAAGCTAGGTTTTTCAATGATGTTATTCTACAAGACACTAGATGATATGATGTAGGAAAATATTGGGGTTAAGTCTTTTTCCCTGGGCGACACGTGATGTAAGAATGATCACATAAGGTACTTTTGGATGCCTTCCAAGCAGATGGATTCAAGGCACAATGTGAATTTCGAGTAAACCATACAACCATGTAAACTCAGTTAAGTACTGTGCAGACCTTCTGCATCCAATCGACTCCATTTCAACCACAAATAGGCTCCAGGAACAAAAACATACTAGTGTTCATACTCAAAGCAGGAAGTTCAATTATTACTTGATTATATCTGGTAACAACTATCACACATATTCATCATCTAATGGTCTAATCTACACCATGGGAAAGAAGGGTCTGATCTATATTTAATTTGACAGTCAAGGAAGACATTGTTTAGTTGAAGTACTGCTACGAATCCTCTTCTTCAAAAAACTTCAAAGAGGCAATAAAAGTCAATCAAGAAGACAGACCAATTATAAACGACAAAAGAAATCCGAAAATATGCTCAAAACACAATTATGGAAAAATCATAAAACCCTCTGAGATTGAACTTAAGATTTCCATTTGGGCTAGTTTCAAATTAATTTCACTACCCTCAAAAGGACAGCTTATCTCTAATTACGCACCATCAGAAGTTAAATGGGACGGACCAATAAATTGCCCATTATCAAAAATAAACCTAACTCGGGGCCCACAATTAGGCACGGTGTCTCCGGGTAGTAATTTGCCAACTTAAGTTTGATAACACATGCATGGTCAAAGCTTTGAACTCAAGTGTATGGAATCGCCAAGATGACATTTGAATTGAAACAGTTAATAACATTTCAGGTCAGGAAGTAATTACTGAAAAAAACAGACTTTCCAAATTAAAATGAAATCTTCAAAATAATCACTTACCAGCAATGTTTGCTCCAGATCATTAGTACGAACAGTAGACAATGCACGAAGAACATAATCAGAAGGAGAAAGCCCAAGCATGAGAATATTCGACCTGAATTCTGAAACTCTGCCCTTTGATTTGTCCTCCTACATGTAAATATAATATTCACCATTCAAAAAATTACCGTGTCAAATTTATGATAACAGTTTCTTTTTTTAACAAAAAAAAGAACAATTAACTAGACACTTATTACCCTCCACATCCAATTACCCAGTTCCAAAGAAGGGAAAGCAAGGAAAAGACACATATTTAGATAACCGCCTCTTTGACAACCTTTATTTAGTCCCTTTCTTTATAAAAATCTTGTTCATAAGTTACACTGAAAATATTTTGGATAATCGAAAATCATTTTATGAATGTTGAATTAAGTAGGCTTAAGTCTATACAAAAAGATTACATCAAACCTATAACCACTCTACTTTAATTTCATTCTTTTAGTTCTCTTTCCAATGAAGGAAGAATAGTAAGAAGATGCCTCCAGGGGTAAGCAGAAAGGGAACCTCATGTTCAGCAATTCGCTTCAGTTCCGCATTTGCCATGTCCAGTGCTTCAATGATAGAATCTGTGGCAGTAAGAGTTTCTTGAGTCTTTTTCCCCGCTAATCCCACAGCTCCCTCCTCTGGAAGTTCTTCCTTTGGTCCATACTTATTCTCAAATGCATAGTCAATGCCTGATTCAAACATCTCTTCCAATCTCTTTTCTTTCTCTTCCTGCGAATCCAAGCAGCAACTTATAATTACTTACTTAAACTGTCTAAAACCGATGCAGTATTTCAGATATTAACACAGAATACCTCAATAAAAAATGGTTCTTCAGTACGATCCCAACGGCGTATTGACCGATCATGAGATCCCGTAACAATAAAATCGCCACGGAAACTCATAGCAATACACCAAACTTCTGCATGGTGACCTTCAAGGGTTAAAAGCAACTCATACTTGTCCGCATCCCAGTACTTCACCAGGCGATCTTTCCCCACAGTAAAAAAGTAATGGGTGTTGCGCACAAACTTAACTCCCATAACGCTGCCATGAAAACATGAGTATCAACATTTGTTAATTGCTTAATATTACCTAGTTGAATACTAGATTATTTAATGCGGTAACCAAAGCACCTATCAGCATGCGCAAAAAGTGACTTATGACAATCCCCAAAATCTAGACCCCAAATCTTCACATTTTTGTCCGCCGAGCCACTGACAAGCAGATCCCCATCTGAAGAAATATCCATACACAATACAGGCAGTTTATGCCCGTAGAGTGAAAGAAAGAACTTGAGTGAATCCATATAGAAGACCTGAAAACATATGGATATCATAAGTATTAGGTTTAAATAATATCAGACAGAAAAAAGAGCCTTGACATGAAATAAAACACAAAAACATTCAGTAGACTACAAACGACAATGATGCAACAGAAAAACGAACTGATTTAAAAGTTTTAACAGTGTAATGAAAACAACCTAGAATTCAAGCAAGACAGAAAATTTGGTAGCTGATTTTAGGATCTTGTCTCATTCTCAAACCTTTTCTAGGCTGTGTCAAATGGGTCTAAGTTTGGAAACAAGATATTTTAGGAAGTAGGTTGACTTTTACCAAGGACCCTAAGGGCTAAACCTCAGCTTTCTCTGTTCAGCTTACTAGCTTTACACTTTAACCGGAAAAACTATTGTTTGATTTTGCTTGAGAAGTTCTGGTGTTTTATTACTTTCAGATCCTACTTTAATGTGTAATAGTTTTCCTGCTTTCAGCATCACCAACAAATGTAGCTCACACCAACAATGAGCTCAGCGATAAAAGATCAAATGTATCATTCATCAAGATGAAAGGCTAAATGTTAGCACTCCTTGGTCTCCCAACGGTTTTCAGTAGTAGTTATTTGCCGTAGTTGTTTCTTTGTAGTAGTTATTTGCAGTTTCTCATTCCAGTAATGTTAGGAAACCATGTCCTAGTTTCTAAGGGTAGTTATCTTATCAGTGTTGTATTTAAACTCTATGTTTATCCCCCATGAAAACTAAGTAGAAAATTATTCAAGTTTTTGAGTACTTTAACTCAAGAGATTGCAGGTTCTCTCTTAACGAACCAACACCATAGGTCGTAGGAAGAAAACATCTGATTTCATCTTCCTGCGTCCCACAACTAAATACATATCAGGGGATCATAACACTAAAACATTGGGAAATTACTAAGTGTAAAAAAAAACAAAGTCAGCCCGGTGCACAAAGCATCCTGCTAAGGTCCGGGGAAGGGACGCACCCCAAGGGGTGTGATGTAGCCAACCTACTCTAATGCAAGCAACCGTGACCTATAGGTCACAGGGGAAATTACTAAGAGCCCGTTTGGATTGACTTATTTTAAGTGCTTTTTAAATTAAAATAGCTTTTAAGTTGTTTTATAGTGTTTGGGTAAGGTGAAAAAGTACTTCTGGACACACTTAATTTTAAGTCAAAATAACAAAAAAAGCGAAAAGCGAAAAGCTGGGATTCCCAACTTAAAAAAACAGCTTAAAATAAGCCAATCCAAACAGGCTCTTAGTGTAACAATGAAAAATGTTTTTTTCTATTCCATAAGCTTAGAGGTAGCTCGTAAAGCATCAAAATAAAATAATTGTAATAAGAAGCAACGAGTAAGCCAATGATTAAAATTGAACTCAGAATTGAACGGAAAGATAGATGGTGAACAAAGCAATTGAAAAGCCTTAAAAATTGATACGACAAGAAGCATTTGTTTCTCAAAAGATAAGTACCAAATAATGTTGCCAACCACCATCTTCTTCTTTTTTGGAAAGGTAACAACTTGTATATATAGCAAAAATCAGCACCAAGACAATGCTGGTGAAGAGTAATTACAAACTCCAAAAAAGGGAGCCAAGGATTTGCCTATCGGCTCTATAAGGTCCCATGTATCCCCAAAAGATTATGTTTACACCAAAAAAAACTATGTTTCCACCCACCATCTTAAGGAAACTAAAAAATGTAGTTGACTTTTGTAGGTAATATTCCTATCACCATCAAGGAAATTACTTAAGAAGAGCTTAACTAATAAGTGTCCAATACCTATGTTGATCAGATTTCAACAAATACTTCCAAGTCCCAAGAGATAAGAATTTCTAACTTTAAAGTTGTTCTTCAGAAATCAAAACCCAGACAATATTCAAATAAGTTAAGACTGTTACCTTTACTGTGCTATCCAACAAGGCAACAGCAATAAATTTACCATCAGGGCTCGCAGCAACGACTAGAACATCATCATTCATTTTTAAGCTCCTTGCAGGAGATGCAGTTAAATGCTTAGACCCCTGTATGTCGATAAATAGAGCTCATCATTATTCACCAGCAGGAATAGGAGTTCTTTATTCAAGCAGAAACTAGTGCATGTCAAAAGACAAGACAGTGATTGTAAGAATGCCAATCTGATTTTATATCAAGGATTTGACATATTTATATTAGATAAATTCCAATTCAGATGAGAACCTCAGTATGCTGATCACTTCCATAGAATTACTGAAGTACAGCAATAAGTTATTCTATGCTACTATTTCTTTTGTTTAAAAGCACTATTATAGCCCTATTTAAATGAGTATAAGAGAACCATTATAGCTGTTGAGCAATTATATTAGTATATGTGGTAAAGTGTAATAATCTTTTTTATAGGAATCCAAGGATCCCTCTCCTAAACCATCCAACAACATGAAATCCCAACATTTGGAATCGAAGTGCAGATAACAGCAGTACACAGATGGGGGTGCAGAGTAATTTAGATACCGAAGTCAGATTACGCACTTCACCAGCCTTTTGCACAATTTGAAATTCCCAGAATTTAATGTCGTGATCAGCACTGCCAGTGAGAAAGCCTGTCCCATCTGGAGTTAAGGCAATTGACTGAACAGAACCGCCATGGGCTTCCACTACTTCCACACAAGTACCACTTCTAACGTCAATAAATTCCAGGGTCCCACCCTTTGTACCAACGACCGCATACTTGTTACCTGGAACAAACAGTCCACAGAGACCATGTCCTGAATCAATTGTGCGGAGGCAACAACCAGTAGTAGGGTTCCATATTTTAATTGCACTGTGACTAGTCGACATCAAAAGAGTGTTATCTGAGCTGAGAGTAACACTTCTGACATCAGCGCGATGACCCGGAAGCTCAATAGCACTCAGTTTAGTAGTTGAACTGCTTTCTATAGCATGAAATTCCAATAAATTATTGTTCAAAGACAAAGCTAAGGTAGCCAGTGAATTCTTTGAAGTAACTGGGGAGAAAGAAATTGAGGAGATCTTCTTTCCAGCCCGTAGGGTCTGATAAAGCTTGAAGATATCCGGGACTGTAACAACAGGATTGCTGCCTCCTTCAGCTCCAATATCTGTGTCTCCTTTTTCCGTTGCCTCAAGGCCTTCTTTGGCAGCTTTCTTCTCCTTCTTTCTACTGATTCTTCTTTTCGCTTTGCGTTTAGATTCAGACTCATCCAACACACGGAATATTTCCACAGTCTTCCCTGCAACTTGACAAGCCAGCAGGTTTCCAGACTTGTTAAACCTCAGTGTTGCAACTCTATCCTTGCTTTGGCGCTGAACTTCACCAAATGACTTCAGTACTTCCCATTTGTTTTCAGTAGGCAAGTCCTTATTTACATCTGTTTTGCTTTTGTTAGCAATCAATTGTCCATCAGCCTCATGCTTTATAGTGTAAAAACGAAGTTCAGGGTCAGCAGAACCTGTGACCAGATATCTTTCCTCAGGGTCAATATCTATGGACCATATTTCAGTATGATGGCCACTTATAATCTGCATGCAATGTTGAGTATCAAGATCCCAGACCCTCAAAAACTTGTCCTTAGAAGAAGTTACCAGTTTTTTGCCAGAATCTAAGAAAACAAGATCAGTAACCTGCAACACAGATGGCAATGGAACAAATTTAGATATTCACAAGTAACACATGATGAAGTCAGAAATGAAAGTACATTATGCCTAGTTTGAAGATAGTATGAACCTGATCACGATGTCCCCGAAGGCGAAACAGGCCAGTTTCACCCACCACATCCCATAAAATGACGTCATTATCTTTGCTTCCTGATGCTAGTAATGATCCAAGCTTATTGTATCGAAGGGCTGTCACAGCCCCTTTATGCCCATTCAGTGTGGTCTCACATATCCCTTTCTCGGAATCCCAGATTCTAATGCTTCCTTCAGCATAACCACTTGCTATCTGCAATTAAGTCCATTTTATCACTACTAAAACCATGAAATCAAAATCACAATTTCACAATCTTTTCCTACTTGATCAAAAAAAAAAAAAGTTTTCACAATCTTTTCCTATGAAACGAACCACTATAAGAAACAAATATATTGACTCTGACCCAACAAACAGAGCACACCAAAACATGGACCTCGGAACACGTCCTCACATTTTAGATTACCGGCTTCCCTACGCCCAAATTATTTTCTATAACGCCTTACATTTCAAGATACAACTACCTCTGAGATGAAAGAGTAGCATGAATGGATCACTACAAATAAATCATACAGGAAAAATATTTTTAATAATCGAGAAATCCATTGTTTTCAGTTTTGAAACTCAATGGATAATGTAATCGCCCCTCTACGCTTCTTGACGTAAATACCAGATTTGGTTTACCAATCTTGACACGAACACGTGATGTGCCCATACAACACATAATGCACTCTACGCCACCTTTACTGTAGAAACAAAGCCCTAGGAGCATACAGGAAAAAAATACTTATCTGGAAAAAATCATACTTGAAATAGTTTTTACCCATTTACCATACCTGTAGGCTGTATCAGAACTTATCCAAAAAACCAAATCAATCAATCAAATACACCTCAATCCTAGACTAGTTGGGATTGGCTATATGAAATCGCCCATGTTCATTCTGCCTATTTGGACCCATTTCATTCCACTACTTAATAAATTCAGAAACATACTACCTAATGTAAGTGAAACAGTAACAACTATAACTCTCAATTAATTGGTCTCACCTTCCATGTAGACCCCTTCAACCAAGCTTTTACTATAAGCCATGCTATGTTTTCTTCCCCACTGCTAGTAGGTTGATGGTCGAGCATTTGCTTTAATTGTGTTATGATCTTTTGTGATAAATTTATGAATTTAGGCCTACCCCATCCCTTTCTTAGCACCTATTATCAGCATCCATTTCTCCTGCAACAGCACGTCTATGAAATACATGACCAAAGAGAAAAAAAAAACAAGTACAACCTGAGCTCTCTATAAAAGTCATCCTCTATAACAACATTTGCTTTAAAGTTTTTTTTATAGTGTTTGGGTACGGTACAAAAAAGTGCTTCTGGACACTTTTTTAAGCCAAAATAATACAAAAAAAGAAGCTAAAAAGTGAAAAGCTGGGATTTCCAACTTAATAGCTTATGCTTAAAACAAGCATATCCAAACAGGCTCAATATTATTTCATTGTGGTGGCCAAAAAGTAGCAATATCAGAACAAAGGATGTCGTTATAGAGTATCAAACAAAGCACTAAGGAAATGACAAATACAACTGAATTTTAGTAATTGTCTCTAACACTATAAATACAAAGACAGAGAAAAAAGAAATAGAGATTTACGTGGGATGAAGAAGAGGAAGCAATTGATGTAACGGAAAGAGAAGGGCCTTTTGAGTTTGATGAAGGTGAAGGAGCTAAGGTTTTAGTGCAAACACCCTGCCTCACATTCCATATACCGATTTTCTCTAACGCCGCAGCTAGCAAGTGTTTGCCGGAGCTGTCATAGGCGATGTTTGATTCCCCGGATACTATAACCCCAAAACACGCCGCCGGCTCATACCGGAGATACGCCTTCACCATTGCTTAAAGTCTTTCCTTTCTGTTTTTTTTTCAGCAATGGTGTGGAAATGGAAGTGGAACTTATCAGCGCTAGGGTTTAGGGGTTTAAGCTCTTTCTCGTTTCCTTTTCTCTGTCTTTATATTTATTTATTTTTATCATTCTCATATTTTTCTCTTCTTCTTTTTTTCAATTACTAGTTTCTCCATATGTTAAGTTATTACAATTTCAAAAAAGAGAAAAAAACATTAAATGCATTTTGAATTGTCCCGAAAAATCAATTTCACTCTTAAATAAATTTGGCATCTATTATACACTTGTTTTTATTAAAAGTGAATATAATTTAATACCATCTAAAAGATGATGTGAAAATAAAATTATATACAAAAGAAAAAGAGGCGTATTTGAGTCGAAAATAAAACCAAAAAGTACCTCTCCCTCCCCTCTCTATTCACCTGCTTTTGGGTGTCAATGATTTTTAAAAAACTGACATAACCGATTGAATCAAATCGTATCGAACTAATTTTTGATTTTTTTTAATAAAATCGACGATTTTTATATAAGTTTATAACTGTACCGAATAATTGGGTAGATTTTTTATTTTATAAAAATTAATCGAATAAATATCGAACTGTATCGAATAATACATGTGTAAATATATTTTATATATTAAGTCTAGAAATAATAAAATATTAAAATTTTACTTAAGATCCGGGGTGATGGAAAGCGGCAACATAATTAACACTCAAAGTCCTAATAGTGAAACTTATTATACTACTCTGATCAAGACTAAATTAGTTCTAGGATCTTGACTCTTGAGTAGTAACTAGTAAGCTACAAGGTATTTCAGTGATCTTGGATAACAAGTTACACGTTATTAGATATTTTTCCTCTCTTAAGATAATTAATTTAAGTAGACTCAATTCTTGAGTTTCATCTTCATTGCTTTCTTCTCGCTCGTGTAATCTAAATTATTATTTTTTGTCTTTGCATAATATTATTTTAAATTAACATAAAATAAGTGAGATGAATTTCTATTCTTGTTCTTGATTCATCACCTTTTAAACAAAAAAATGCTTAAAGAGTTTTTGTCAAAGTCATACACAAGTATACATGGCAGAGTAGTTCTAACTTTTCTATATTTTTTAAAAAAATACTAAAATTAATCAATGAGAAAATAGTCAAATTCCCCTCAACCTATTAACGGATTTTGAACTACACACTTCAACTTCATGGGAGTTCTATTACTATCCTGAACTATTTAAAATATTACCTCCCTAAATGCTTACATGGCAAGGTATATTTCATGAGAACAAAAAATAACTTTATTTTTGATTTTTTTTATAAATATATGTATTTTTAATTATTCTTTTTTTTATTTGTTTTCTTTCTTCTTCACAAATCTCCACACTCTCACACCTCCTCTTATCAGTCTCTCTTATTCCTCCATCACATTTTTGCAATCTCCTTTTCTCTCATTCAAAATAACAAGATTCCATCTTTAAACCTTGTTGCATCTGCAAACCACAAGAAATTAAATCATTATTCTTTAAACTTTTACTACTTTATGAAAGATCCAATAGACAAATCGAAACAAGAAACACACCATTTCCACCATTCACTCAAATGTATTTTGAGAATGAAAATGAAAATGTACGGGATCCAATTGATAAATTCAAACCCATAAATGAAAAAAGCATCAAACCCAATTGACAAATTCAAACCCATAAATGAAAAAAGCATCAAACCCAATTGACAAATTCAAACCCAAAAAGAATTAGATTTTTGACAAAACCCAAATGTGATTTTGAGCAATTTGATAAATGCATCCATAGAAATGATCATCGACTGCCTTTTCCTCTTCAAAGTTGCCACCGTCGTTGACAACGACGATAACATGGAACACACCATCGGCTCCTCCTCATCTTCCTTAAGTTCTATTATAGAAAGTCAACGACAATAGAAGTGATAAACACAAAATTATCGCCATTTGAATTTGAGTTGTCTGATATGTCAAAGAGGTTTAGGACTTTGATAGAACTAGTGGTAGGAAAGAGAGAGAGAGAGGGGGGGGGGGGTTGTCGAAAAAGGAGGAAGTCCAAGAGATCAGGGAAGAAGAAAAAGAAAAAGGTAATGGAAAATGAAAGAAAGAAAAAAGAAAAGGGAAATATAAAAAGAAAAAATAGTATTAAAGAAAATAATATATTTTATGTATAAAAAAAAAGGTAATATTACGTGGCATTCCATGGCAGATCGCGTGTAAATCACTGCTTAATATAAATGTGAGTGTGAGTTTTTAAGGGGGTAAATATTCCATTTTAAACAGTTTAGAGGGGTAATAGGACCTTCGTAAAGTTAAAGTGTGTAGTTGAGAATCCGACAATAGGTTGAGGGGGCATTTGGCTATTTTCTCATTAATCAATCATATCGATACCGATGAGAAACCGAGATGATGGAATGGTTTTGAAAAGTCTAATTTTGGTTATATAAATTAAAATAATTTAAAAAATGGTACGGTATAAATTTCATAAAATAACTGCCCGAACTGTACCATTGACACCCCTACTCGTGCTTCTTGCTCCTCTTCTCTTCTTTTCCTTCACGCCACCTTATCTTCTTCTCCTTCATTTTTTTCTTATCACAATCACTACTTTTTTGCTATGGCTGATGGAAAAATGATTTCTTTCATGAATTTTTTTTGAGAGAAAACAGAAAACAAAGTTAAAGAGTGAAATCCATAGTAAAGATTCGGCGAAGTTGTCCAATAACATATAAGCTTCGCTAGTCGAATTTTTTTTGGTGAGACTTCTAAAATAAATCATTATTACTTTCACTATCTAACACGTCAAGTCGAGCATCGATTATTTAATTTATTTTTATCTTTTTTGTTGGTTGTGAGCGCATAAAATAAGAAAATCTCTAGCTCTCTTTTTTTCCGTAAGTCTTTTTGGGTTTTGCACAAACTTCAATGTTTTAATGTATTTTTTCGTAAATTTATCTTTTCTCTCTATTGAAATTCTCTCTAAATTTTTGCTCAAGATCAATGATAGTAAGCCGAGCACCAATTACTCAATTGTCCAAGTGGTGAAATTGGTGGTTAGTGATGTGCCGCCATTTTACGGCACTTTCGACTCCTTTTAACTAAGAACAATCGTACGTTTCAAGCAACCGTCGTCGTTTTTGATGGTTTTATGTTATATTTGTAGGAAATGGAGACAAACATGGAAAAGGAAGGAAATACGGGCAAAACGACGTTCTGGATAAGAGTGACGGTCCGTGTGACGGACCGTCAAGCTCGTGACGGACCGTCAAGCCCAAGGCGTCAAGATGGGGCAGCACCACTGCCTAGGGGTGACGGCCACCGTGACGGGCCATCAAGGTGGTGACGGTCCGTCGCCCAAGGCGTCACACCTAGGCAGTCCGCTACGCGGAATCCTAACGTTTTTGGGATTTGTTTCCTATACTCCTATAAATACCCTATGTTAGGTTTATTTTATTTGTCAAGCCTTTTACAATAGTTCTCCCAATAGTTTTAGGAGAGGATTTGAGAGCAAGAAACACGTTTTCCTTGTCTTGAAAACGTGTTCTTGATTTGTTCTTGGGATCTTTGTTTTCTTGTTCTTGGAATAATTGAAGATTGTTTTCACTACATTGTAAGGATCTCTTTTCTTTATTATGAATATGACTTTGTTCTATTCTTCTACAATCATGATTAACTAAACCTCCCACAACTAGGGTTGTGGGAGCCATGGCTAAAGTAGCGATATAGATTCCGGGTAGCGACGGGTTCAATATATATGTGGTCACGTTGTTAATCATTCATTATTTAACGTTTTCTAGTGGTTGCAAACATTAGAACATGCCTAGGTTTAATTTGCTTGAGTAAAGAGATTAAAACCGGGAAACTTGATTAACGACGAGGATTCGAGACTACTAACTCTCGTCTTATGATTAATGCTGTAACTAGATTAATCTACTTGATGTTTAGGATTGAAATCTAAAAGCACACCTTTTCAAGTTCGAGAGAATTGAAAAGTAAATTCGTCTATTTGGTTGAGAAACGTTTAGACGATACCGTTAATTCAATCACATCGTGATACGCATATAGAAAGAACCCGGTTAAGCTTAGGATCGACATCGTTACCAATGCCATGGTAAACACTTCCCTAGTTCATTCTCCTACTGATTATTCTCATAAATTATTAATTGTTTTTGTTCCGTTTTGATCACCCTACACCCCCCTTTATTTACCGGAAACTATTGACCATTAGTCAACTAATTCACTAAAGACTTAACTTTCACCATATTCTCTGTGGGATCGACCCCAACCTTTGTTGGTTTCTATATTTGACAACGATCGCTTACGCTTCGTAATTGGAGTGGTACTTTGAGCGTTATCAAATTTTGGCGCCGTTGCCGGGGACTACAGCTGTTTGTTAAGTCCGGTGTGTTTATTTGACCCTTAGTCATACTTTCCTGCTTTTACGTTTATTTGTTGTTTTTGTTTTTGACAGGGTACAGAGTTGTGCATGCCAAGTACCCGGCGCTCGGGTGAATCAACATTACCTTACGACCCCGAGCTTGCTAGAACATTGAGGCGGAATATGGCCGCACAACAAGAGGCAGCAAGGCTCGCTGCAGAACTGCAGGCCCAACAAAATCTTGAATGCTGGTGGTCTGCAGGACGATGTTATGCTGAATGATGAGGATATCGACTTGGATGGAGTTGGCGCTACGGGCGCCATTGCTCTTCCACCGCTAGCGCCCGGAGCCAAGTTCAACATCACTAGCACGATGATCCAGCTGTTGAACTTGAGAGGAGTGTTCCGTGGTGCCGCTGGGGATGATCCAAACCAGCACCTGATGAATTTCGTGGGCATCTGCAAGTCGTTTGAGTTACCTGGAGTGAGTCAGACAGCAATCAGGCTCAGGTTGTTTCCGTTGTCTCTGTCTGATGAGATAGCATTGTGGTTGACAGAGCTGACCCCCGACTCTATCGCAACTTGGGGAGAGTTGAAAGGAGCTTTCCTAGAAAGGTTCTTTCCTCCCTCTAGGATGATACAGTTGAGGGATGAGATTAGCAATTTCAGACAGCAACCTCACGAAGCATTGCACGAGACCTGGTTGCGATTTAAAAAGAAGATATCACAATGCCCTAACCATCAGTTGAACGACGAATTTTTGATGCAAACATTCTACAGGGCACTGAATTCGGCTACCAAGCCAACGTTGGACAACGCAGCAGGTGGAGCGTTTATGGGTCGCACTTTTGCCGATGCCACAGCTATTTTGGACAGGCTCACAAAAACCAATAGGGCCTGGCATACACGGGATTCAGAGGTAGCAGCTAGCACTTATGCAGTTGGTATGTCAGCTGAGCAGCGCAGAAAAGACGAGGAGCGCGACCAAGACATGGCGCATCTGAAAACGCAGTTGGACCTACTGACCAAGCACTTGTTCTCAGGAGGTATGGAGAAGGTAAAAGCTGTGGGTTCTCAAGGTAGAGCAGCAGAGTTGGAAACTGAGGAGGCGAATTACTTGGGAGGTTTCCAGGCCAATGGCCAAGGAAACCAAGGTCGGACCTATCAAAAGGACAACTACTATGAGAAGCTGGCTACAATCGCGATCAAGGAAACTGGAGGAATAACACCGATAGAGGTGGGTTGTATGTACCACCTGGTAATCGGGATAAAGCTACCAACGATGCAGGGACTTCCAAGCTATAGAACATGATGGCGAAGATGCTGCTGAAGGTAGAATCGACTGACTCTGGGGTGAAGGAGATAAGGACTGAGTTATCGGCCATGAGTCAAATAGTGGAGGCACATTCCACTTCGATTAAGCAATTGGAGCAGCAAGTGGGCGTAATCTCGGCATCTCTAAACCCAAGGAAGACATGTACCTTGCCGAGTGACACGATTCAAAACCCGAGGAATGACGCGAGTTGTATGGCGATCACCACAAGAAGCGGAAAAATATTACCGGAATCACATCTGGTAATTCAGACTCAAGAGGGTGAGATCGTGGATGACAAGGAAGTCGAGGAAGCTACTCTAGAGCCCGTGGAGAAAAGCAAGGAAGCTGAAAAGCTTCCAACTATGATGCCTCGACCACCGCCTCCGTTCCCACAACGCCTGAAGAAGAAAGCGGAAGATGGTAAGTTCCCAAATTTCCTGACCATGCTCAAGCAAATATCAATAAACATCCCATTGGTGGAAGCGCTTGAACAAATGCCCAGTTATGCCAAGTTTATGAAGGACTTGATTACAAAGAAAAGGTCGGTAAGTTTTGAACCGGAAGACAACCTCCACCACTGCAGTGCTATTTCCTCAAGGTCGTTAGTAGACAAAAAGGAAGATCCAGGTGCGTTTACTGTTCCCTGTACTATAGGGAAACTCGGCTTCGGAAGAGCCTTGTGTGATCTTGGTGCTAGCATCAACCTGATGCCGCTAGCAGTCTATAAACAATTGGGTTTGGGAGCTCCTAAACCAACATCCATGAGAGTGTTGATGGCTGACCGTTCGGTAAAGCGGCCCGTGGGAATATTGTCTGATGTGCTAGTAAAGATCGGTAAGCTTATCTTCCCCGCTGACTTTGTGATCTTGGATTGCGAAGTGGATTTTGAAGTTCCCATAATCTTGGGACGACCATTGCTAGCCACGGCAAGAGTATTGGTTGACATGGAAAGAAATGAACTGACCTTCAGGCTAAACAATGAAGCTGTCAAGTTCGATGTGTCTAAATTGATGAAGCAACCAAGTGACATGAGGGTGGTCGCGGTCGTCAAGGTTATTGAGGAAGCTCCTGCGGATGTGTATCTTGAGGAGAAGGGTTTGGTCGAGACTCTAGCTGTTGTGAGAAGGATGGTGCGAGAAGGGAAACGTGTAGAGGAAGGCGGTGAAAATAGATCAAAGAAATGAAAACACCGCAAGAGAATCTGCAAAGAAAGAGCGAAGAAGTTGTCGCGACTAGCTGCGGAGCCAATAAAAGAAGAAGCTGAAACGCAACATGAGGTTGTCACGTGCACACACTCCATCGAGTTCTCCTGTTTTGGAGACCCTGGCGGTCTCCAACATCATTACAGAATCTGAGTCATATCGACTTCACAGGTATTCCTTTCTCTCATAGTTTTTAGCTTTCATATGGATACATTGGGGACAATGCATGAGTCTAAGTTGAGGGTGTGGGGAAACCTGTGAGTCACCACCGAGGGTTTTTGTTGCCGAGTTCTTTTCCCTCCGGTGTGCTATCTAGTAGAACCGGCATGTTTAGGTTGTTATTTTTAAATTTTTGTTTTTTAGTGTCTATAGTGATGAGCATGGCGTTTTTCTTTGACTAAAAGGAGCCCCTTTAAAAATTTTCTGGTTTTGAGCTTATGTTGAAACGATTGACTGTCTGGATCCTTGAATGTCATTGTGTGATTATGATAGGAATAAATATGCTTAAGCCGAGTTGTTGTCTTGATAGTCGGTAGTGATATAGTTTCTTGGTGCAAAGTGTGTGTGAGCGTATTGTTATAAATTCTTACTATGTGCATGCATCTAGAACTTGCCCGGTCTATTTTGTTGAGTTCGAAGTTGGTTGCTTAGGAAAGGATCACAGGCCCTTTTTGTATGCAGTCCACTTAACCTAAAAGACCGTCCAAATATAAATAATCCCTTTGATCCCTGTTTGAGCCATAATTGATCTTATTCTTTCAATAACCTGTCACCGTTCCTGTTTAACTTTGAATCCCTATTTTGGCCCTGGTCCTTCCTTGGACATCGTGCACCTCAACGCAGGCAATCAGCCTAAGTTGAGGGTGGCTACCATAGAGGTAAACCCTGTTTTGGCCCTGGTCCTTCCATGGACATCGTGCACCTCAACCCAGGCAATCAGCCTAAGTTGAGGGTGGCTACTATAGAGGTGAATAATAAGAAAAAGAGGATGGAGAAGATTGGTTGTGAATAGAATGAAAATTCGGGTGTGTGCCTAAGAAAAAAAAAAGAGATGAAAAAGATCGAAAAAGTAATAAAAAGAATTGTCAAAATAAAGAGGCCGCACCTGTAGCTAGAGAGAAGGAAATAAAAAGGTGAATAAGGATGGACAAAGTAAAGTATGTGGTAATAAGACGTCGGTGGTTCCAAGGAGGGCTTAGTCACTAACCCCTAAATGAATCCTACCTGCACCTGAAGCCTCATTACAAGCCAAAACAAGTCCTGTAGTGATCCTGAGCGGCTTTTTGAAGAACTGAAATAGAATAGTAAGGGCAAGCCTATGGCATCGCATGTGCATTGTTTGAAATCATTTGTGAGTGTGAGCGCTTACCTAGTCCCAAATCTTGTGTGTGGGATTTCTTTGTGGTGAGGGCACCAAGATTTCTGTATTGTCTATTGATTGTTAAGATAGCTGCGCGTGTGTATGTAGAATGTTCTATCATATCGGAATGACATGTTTGGATCCTTGCAAGTTAGTGTTTCATACATTTGTGTGCTACGAGGGAGCTTGATTGAAAATTGAAAAAGATGTTGAATGACCATGAGTTGCTAGAGACACGAGTTTGTTTTCTTAGTTGAGTCGTCGTGTTGTTTTTTCTTTTATGTTATGTTGCTTGAGGACAAGCGAACGTCTAAGTTGAGGGTGTTGATGTGCCGCCATTTTACGGCACTTTCGACTCCTTTTAACTAAGAACAATCGTACATTTTCAAGCAACCGTCGTCGTTTTTGATGGTTTTATGTTATATTTGTAGGAAATGGAGACAAACATGGAAACGGAAGGAAATACGGGCAAAACGACGTTCTGGATAAGAGTGACGGTCCGTGTGACAGACCGTCAAGCTCGTGACGGACCGTCAAGCCCAAGGCGTCAAGATGGGGCAGCACCACTGCCTAGTGGTGACGGCCACCGTGACGGGCCGTCAAGGTGGTGACGGTCCGTCGCCCAAGGCGTCACACCTAGGCAGTCCGCTACGCGGAATCCTAACGTTTTTGGGATTTGTTTCCTATACTCCTATAAATACCCTATGTTAGGTTTATTTTATTTGTCAAGCTTTTTACAATAGTTCTCCCA